>JANRMT010062828.1:5386631-5405577 GCA_026402145.1 Polypterus bichir lapradei | reverse complement strand
TCCCCTCGCTCTTACTTTTTTACCGTTCATCTAATGAATACACTGAGTATGGCTTTACCAAAACAATCATTGATCGCGAATAAAGTATCCATTATTCATGAAGCTTCAATAGGTGAATAGGTGATCTGTCTTTCTGCGTTAACCGCATGCGTTTTCATACGTCTCAAACTAAGGGGATGCGAGGTTAAAATAAATCGAGAAGCGCGCGTACATACTTAGTGCATCCCCTCTCGGGAATCGAACCTCGGACGTGGGCGCTACAGTCGAATGCTTTAGTATCGCGCCACGGCGTGTGGTTTATCTATTTGAGCGTAGCAGTGTAATTCAGTTTTTGTTCAGCACTGTTTGGAACTGTTACTTTTTGTCTGCGCACTGCGTCAGTTCACGTGAGCTGCTGAATGTGGTTTTATATGTCACTCGCTCGCTTCTAATTGTTTCGCTGCCTTCTTAATTATATAATGCATGTTTTCTAAAGCGCGTTTTGTAGCTCTTCCTGGCTTTCTACGTAATGCGTGATTACGTGAGAGGCGTGATGATGTCATACGAACTCCGCCCCTCCATCTGAACTCCATTACAGTAAATGGAGAAAAACAGCTTCCAGTTATGACCATTACGCGTAGAATTTCGAAATGAAACCTGCCCAACTTTTGTAAGGAAGCTGTAAGGAATAAGCCTGCCAAATTTCAGCCTTCTACCTACACGGGAAGTTGGAGAATTAGTGATGAGTGAGTGAGTGAGTGAGTGAGTGAGTGAGTGAGTGAGTGAGTGAGGGCTTTGCCGTTTATTAGTATAGATTAAAGATACGTACTGTGCATGTTTTATTTAATGTATTTTTTTAACTTTGTATTTTTGACAACTGTCAAATAAGAACTTCATTGTATGTACACATGACAATACTCTGCATTCATCATTATTATTATTTATGAAGATGAGTATTTAAAGTACATGGAAACACATGCAGGCATAAAATGGCTAGGTTAGGATTTGGTTTCACTCATGGTAAAAACTAATCAAATAGCCAAAGTTTCTGTGCAGGCCACCAGCATGGACACAGCTGATAATTCTGCTTATAACACACAAATGTGTGCTTGATTTCGCTACTGCTGCTTTCTGCAAGAGGCATTTTTCTAATAATATTAAGCGTAGAAATTAGTGCTGCTGCACAGAAGAGTGCTAACTTTCTCCTAAGCAGAGTCTTACTGATTGATTCACTAGTAACAAATAAGGAGAAAAACACCACCATTTCATTTACTACCCACTATTGTTGAGCTTAAGAACCACCAATATAACCAAGCTAGCAAAAACCAGGAATTCCTTTCAAAGAGAAAGCAATGGTTCCTAAAATCTTTTTAGAGCATTGCTTTTTTGGCAAAAGTCTTCTTTGAATAAATAAAGAATGCCAATATCTTCTGTACTGGCTATGTGATAACATGACTCACAATGAAACATCTGAACCATGTAACCAGCAAGGGTCACCGGTGTTGCCAAAATCAATGTGGCAGAGCCCATAGAAAACCCACAAATTGGCAGCATCCCCAGAAAAAAACAAAACAGAAGCAGTAACATAATGTGACATTAATACTTTATGGGTTCAACAACACCCTTAACTGACCCCTGAATTTCTTGCTGTATCAAATACTAAAAACAACAGAAAAATTGCATGGGGGTTCAGGCAGCTTTTTTCCCCTTTTTCTCCCAGTGGAAGAAAGTCTTGTGTCATGCCTTGTGTTGAATTTGCATATTTACAAGTGTCAGGGTGGGCTTTCCTCAGGTACTCCAGTCTTTCTTCTACCGAAAAACATGAAGGGTAGGATAATCAATGATTACAAACAAATCTGTACAAATGAATATTATACACTATTAAGGTCCTGCCTTGTGCCCAATGCTGCCAGGTTAGGCTCAATCATAGACTGAGAAGATTCAATGATTAGAATATTAGAACAATTTTCACAAGTATGGGCCATTCAGCCTAGCAGTGTGCACCAGTCTTATTCAGCTAACTTCTCCAAATGACATCTTAGTTTTGGAGGTCCCTATTCACTACTACACTATTTGGCAATTTATTCCATGCGGCTACAATTCTCGGTTTTAAACCTTTGAACACTGGTGCGAAATTAACCCTTAAATTCAAACCTGTATTCCCATGTTCTTGTTGAAGAAATAATTTTCAAGTAACAACAGGGTTCCACTGTACTAATTCCTTTCATAATTGCAAAAACTTCAATCATGTCACCCCTTAAGGGCTTGTTTATACTTTACGCTCAGTACGCGTACGCTCCCGCATCATGACTGCCAAGCATCCCCAGCGTTCATTTGATGCGTCCTCTGAGCAGGTCCTCGGAAATTAACGTGATGCGTGTGAGTGTTGTAATACCAGCAAAAAGTTGGGTGGGGGCGCAGTGTGATAAAAGTAGGAATGTGATGTCAGAGTCTCTGGTTACTATCTACATGTGACAGAAAGCCGCTTTGCGTATCCTACTAGATCGATGTGCATGCTTCGATGTTTGATGAATGGTTTGATGTGGTGAAGCAAAATGCCGACATACAAATGCATTCGTGGTGCTTTTATATGCAAGTGTTGCATATTCCCGATCGTAATGACACAAAACATTTTAAAAGTCTCAAATAAAGTCTTCTGTGCCGTCTTTTTTTCCTGCGGCTTCCTCCTGACCTGACAGCAATAGATCACCACACAGAACACATTAAATGTATGATATTCCAACTCTCTGCTGTTGCTGGTATTCCCTGCCTGGAGTTTGCATGTTTTCCTTCTGAGTTTCCACAGTGTGCTCCGGTTTCCTTCCAAACATATGCAGATAAAATGACGTAAGTGTATGTGAGTGCTTGTATTCACCTTGCGATGAGCTGATGCCCATCCAGGGATTGTTTCAACCTCGTGCCCAATGCTTGCTGAAATGGACAAATTCCTGGATTGATGGATTTAATCATTAAACATCCTTTTCAGTGATATTGTGGTAAAGTGTCATCGGAATATAAAGGGTGTTCCAGGCAATTCACACCACATCGAAGCCAAACCTATTCTCACCTTGATGATATCTCGCACTGCCACCTGGTGGATTCCTACAGATTTCCGTAAAGTACGCGCACAAGTATAAACAGTAAAACACTTGCATAGCAGGAGTGTCCGCTGGAGCATGTGTTGCGTAGCATGAAGTATAAACCTGGCCTAAGTCTCCTTTTGCTTAATTTGAGGAGGCTCGTCTTCTTCAGTCTTTCCTCATAGCTCATATACCACATAGTCCTGGACTCTGCCAATTTGTTCTTCTCAGAACTTTTTACAACGTTGCTTTTGTAGCACAGGGACCAAAACTGCACACACAGTATTCTAGATGAGGTCTCGCTTTTGCACTGTGTAACTTAAGCTCAACTTTACTTGGCATGTACTCTACACATTGATCTATATAACATCAAATTAGGCTTGTTAAAGGCTTCTGCACAAAACCTAATGTAGATAGAGAAAAGTCCACTATAACTTTTAAGTTTCAAACCTCCCATTGTGTATAAAAATCCACCAATCTTACTCCCCAAGTGTAATATTTGACATTTACTTACATTAAATTAAACCTTGGCAAACCTGCCCAAGCCTAAATTCTGTCCAGATATTTCCATGATGATTAAGGTGATTCTCGATTATCTGCCTTTCCACCAAGTTTGGCATCATCTACAAATTTAACCTGCTTTTCCTGGCTAACAATCCTCCACACCATGCTAAGAAACAGCTCTGGGAATCTTATCTGCCTGTTGTTATTGAGCCATTCAATACTTCCTCCTGATGTCCCAAACTAAATACTTATACTCTAAGTTTATTTTGCAATCTGTGTACAATGTACGTTAATTACTTAATGACTGACTGCGTAATTTGTTCCGTAAGAATGCATCTTTGTTTGTTATGTTACTGCTGCTGAATGCATCTACATTTCTCCTGATGATTAATAAAGTTTATCTAATCTAACGTATATTCTTATCAAAATCATTTATGTATGCTAAAAAGTGCAGCAGCTGCACCATTAACCCTGAGAAACACCACTTTTAACATTGTGTGGTAAACTAGTTCTACTCGCTAATAACAGCAGCCAAAGAATAGCGACATGTTGGATGTTGATTAGCATGTCAGAATTCCACTGTACTCTGTACATGTAACAATGATTTTATAAACCTGTAATTCTGAAAAAGCTTCTTGTACTACAATCTTTTGCTTATCGATTAACTCCCACTTCTTTTAGTTTGATCACAAGCCTCTAACTTTACAAAAAGCTTTCTCAAAATCAAGATGTCTTGATCTTGTGCTGCTGGGATGGATACTTACCTCAATTAATGACACCATGATTTTGGGAAGTGTGTGTTTTGTAATTAATGGAGGTTTAACAATCAAAACATTCTGCTCTTAACCTTTGTATGTTGTTTTTTTTTTTTTTAGGACAGATTAACCTTCATCTATTTTTCCCTTGTGTGTGTAATCAGCAAGTAAAAAACCAGACTAATGAGCTGCATAAGCCTGCATCTGTAAATGTTAGGAAGAGGTAAAAGGTTAACTCTACATTGAAAAATAAAAACGTTAAAAACACAGCCTAATGAAATAAAAACGGCTTGGTCATTTCTCATCAGTTTCCCCTCTGCAACACTCCAAAGTGAATTTAAGTAACCCACTCCACTGGCAGACCCCTAACACAGTCAGCTGTTTCACTCTCCCAAACTGAGGCTCAATATTTTTGAACTGATAGCCATGCCTATAAGCTGTGTTTTACGTAGTCTCAGTTGCTGTAGCTTGTAGTTGATGGTACAGAAGTGAAAATGTGACTTAATAACTGTCCACATGTAAACATAAAAGACATATCATTCGGTCGCCAAATTTTACCTTTCTTTAATTCACATATACATTATATCCAAGACCCCTTTTCCACATATTACAAATAGTACTGAGTGAAATTTGTATTTGCATGTCTAACCATTCCTGTGCCAAGATAAAAAAGAATGTGGTAAAATATAAAATCAATGATGAAAGGATGCCCTGGTCTCCTCAGCTCAGTATGTCACCATTGTGACCCTCACCAATAAAAGTGACTTAAAAATAAACTGATTGAAATCATACAACCTATTTTTATAGGTCCTCTCATTTTCCACAATGACTAACAGAAAATCCTGTTTGTGTTTCGACTAATTAATGAGTCGTACTTAAAGCCATAAAATAGCATAATGACATGAAAAACAGTTTTTGACAAATTTCTTGCCACTTGGTAGGTCAAAGTTACCTTATCTTTGCATCAACATCAGCCCCACATCTTCTTGGAAGTGTATTTATTTTACGTTCTAAAATCTGTGTTTAAGCAAATTCAGACAGGATTTAGTTACTATTCTCAATGAAAACTTTCTTCTCCTATATAGTGTCTTAAGAAGTACTGTAAAATCTTGTGTATAATATGCATGTAATTTTTACTCATTTCAGTTCGCTTTTAAATGGGAGTGTGCATTATACACAAAACATCATTTTAATTAGTTATTTTTAAAAAGCCTGCACAGTAGGAATGCAGGCACTTAAAATCAGTATGTGTATAAAGAGTTTGGCTCCATTTGTGGTACCACTTCGCTGTAGAGAGGAGCTGCATTACAGTTCTCCCCTCCTACTTGAAAGGTCGGCGCTCGTCTTACATTATCTGCTCAGTTCACATGTGCATTATACCACATTATAGTCAGTAATTTCTAAATTACTGACAACAGACTTGATAGTAGTGGTTAATAATTTTAATACCATCTGGTATTTTAAACACTTAAAATAAAATCAAGCAGAAGTTATACTGCAGCAGAAAAGCTGTTAGCAATAAAATATACAGAAATTAATAGCATTTGGGCAGCAAGTCGCCATTTTTGTATTCCTGAGTCAAACATCAGATTGTGGTGCAAAAATAAAGAGCCGTTGTAAGTGTTACCTACAAAAAAAAGGCAAATCATGAAGCCCCACCAAGTTTCCCAGACCTAGAAAAAGAATTATTGGACTGGGTATCAAATTGGAGGGTACTGGGAAACAGCATTTCATACATTGAAATCTGACTTAAAGCTTTGGAACTTAAAAAATCTTTAGTGATGGAAACAGATTTCAAAGTGTCTTATGGGCATGGGAAGTTTGTTTTATGAAGCAACATGGTCTTTCAATTCAAAGAAGAACTACCATCATGCAATATCTTCCAGATGATGATGAAACAAAGCCCCTAGAGTTCCAAAAGTACATTATCAATTGGGAAAGGAACACACATATGGTCCTGCACAGATTGGAAACGCCAGTCAGACACTCTTGACTTCTCATATACCTTACAGTAGGACTACTGACGAAAAAGGCACAAAAATTATGTCAAGCAACTGGAAACGAGAAGTCTCACTTTACCATTATGTTAGTGTGCACTGCACATGGAGGAAAGTTTCTGCCTTTCATCATTTTAAAGAGAAAAAAGCTACCCAAAGGAATAAAATTCCCAAGGTGGGTACACATTTATATTCACTCTAAAGGACTGAGCATTAACCATTGACTAGTTTGTTAATGTGTTTGGGCAAAACTTCCCAGTGGTCTAAGGAAACAACCTTCTAGGTTGGTGCTTGACTATTGATTATTGACTATTATAATTTTTCTGTCAATAAGCCAATGAAAGATACTATCTGTCGTTAATAAAATGCACGGTTAAACAACTGTAATCACACATTTACTGTTGGTGGCCATATATGTCGACCAGCTCTCTCCGAACTAGCCAAATAGATACTTGCAGCTTGAAATGAATTACTGTACATGCATCTATAATTTAACATGGTTTCCTAAAATGTTCTGTTTCTAATAATCTTGACAGCAGCGAGGACAACGTGTTGTGGAAGGATAAACAGATGTCATAAGATGAAGGTAATGATGATGATATTTATTGTGATGGCATCAATGAAAATAGCATTGACTCAACAGCATAAGATGTGTCTCTCACTAGTAGCAGTGATGACAATTGTTTTTCCAGTTAGGTATATCTATATTTAGAGTTATGTATTTTTGACTGGGTAATAGTTGTTATTACCAATACATAGATTACTGATATGTAAAAAAAATGTATGAATTTAAAATAAAATATTGAAAATTAACAAATTGTTACCTAATAGGTATTTATCTACTTCTTATTATAAGGTTTGTAAATGTACCTATTAACCTAATTGAATTAAAAAATTATTACAGTAATTGTTATTATTTAAAAAACAGCTGGTAATTTTAATAAAATTTTGAAAAGTTAAGGGCGCACATTATACATTAATTTCTATTTATTTTACCTTAAAATTTTGGGCTAAATTAGCCATGCACATTAAACATGAGTATATTTGCATTGTATTTGCTTTTGTTGCAGCCTTAAGTCAAAATAATTTAAATTCATTTTTTCTCTCATCAAGCATCACTCAATACCCCAAAATGACAAAGTGAAAACAAAATTTAAAAATACAAAACTGAAATCTAACATTGACACTCAGTACTGGATTGAATCACCTTTAAAAGCAATCACAGCCTGAAGTCTCCTTGAGTATTACATAACAGGCTTTGCATGCCTGAATGTGGGGATTTTCTGTTATTCTTCTCCGTAGATCATCTCGAGCTCTGTCAAGTTAGATGAAGATTGTCAATGGACAGCTATTTTCAGGTCACTCTAGAGATGTCTGATTGGGTTCAAGTTCGGGTTTGGGTGGGAAATCAAGAACATTTAGAGTTGTTCCTAAAGTGACTCTTGTGTCTTTGCTTTGTGATTGGAGTCATTGTTCTTTTAGAAAGTAAACCTTTGTCTCATTCATTAAGGATATCTCTACAATTTTCTCCATTCAGATTTCCCTAAAGCCTGTCTAGTCTCCCATGATACTGCCACCAGCATGTTTTACTATTGGAACAGTATTGCGCAAATAATGAGCGGTGTCTGGTTTCCACCAGATATAATGCTTAGAATTGATGCTAAACCTTTCAAACTTGGTTTCTTTAGACTAGAATTGTTTCTCTAAGTCATTTGGGTCCTTTAGGTACCTTTCCAATAGCTCCAAATGGACATTCAAGTGTCGCCTGGCCACTCAGCCATAAATTCCAGATTGGTGGAGTGTTGCTATGGTAGTTTTCCTTTTGGAAGTTTCTGCCATCTCCACACAAGTTCACTGGAGCCCAGAAAATCATGACCATCAGACTCTTGGTCATCTCTCTTACCAAGCCAATGTACCTCAGATGCTTAGTTTGTCTGGGCAGCCAGCTCTAGGAAGAATCATTGTTGCTCCAAACGTCGTGCATTTAAGAATTACGGAGGCCAAAGTGCTCTTGAAACTCTTCAATGCTGCAGGAACATGTTTGAAGTCTTCCCCAGATCTGTGCCTCGATGCAATCTTGTCTCTAAGTTCTGCAGTCCATTTCTTCAATCTTAAGGCTTGGCTGTTGTTCTGACACAATGTTATCTGTAGGACCTTCTATAGACAGGTGTGTGCCTTTGTCCAGTCAACTGAATGAACCACAGGTGAATTCCAAACAAGGAGCACAAACACCCAAAGTTGATAAATAGAATGGGATACACCAGAGCCAAATTCCAAGTGTCGTCGCAAAGGATCTTAATACTTGTGTCAATGTGACATTTTTTTTTGTTTTTTTTAAAACACTGCAAAAATTCATAAAGTCCTGTTTTCGCTTTGTCATTCTAGAATACTGAGTGTTGTTTGATGGGAAAAGATATTTATTGAAAATAAATTCAGTGAAAGGCTCTCATATAACAAAATGTGAAAAAAAATTGAAGATGTCTGAATACTTTCTGAAGGTACTATGGAACATTGCAAGTAGATTGTCTATGCATAACTTAAAAATACAAATAAAGAAGATTATGTTCTTGAATTCCTTGACTGGATCCAAAACTGACTGTGAAGAAAGAAATATTAAGCTATCAATTCCACTGAGTGTGTCATGCTGCAAACTACTGAAATGCACCAATAAACTACAAAGTGGTACAAAAAAGGAGACTCTAATCAATATGTCTTTCAGCAAAACCACTTAGATACAACATTAACAACCTGCAAGTACTGATTTTCGACACAGTACATTACGATGTGGAAACCTCAGCAGAAGCCATAAACGTCTGGCGATAGGTCAGTACAACACGCTGGCTAACCCTAACCATACATTATCATAGCAGTATTTGATTAGTGGTTTCTACAGCAAAATCTGGTTTGAATTTATTGTTCACATATGGCAAACAGTTCACATATGTGAGCAATACACACTGGGGTAAATTTCTGGCTTTTTTTCCTCAGTTAGTTTTTCAAAGTTTTAAAACCTCTTCCACAGTCAGACAAAAAGAATATAAAAATAAATAGTATATTTGTAAATCTGATGCTAGTCTGAAACAGATATTCAGAGCTACAAAAATTACTGACCATAACTACATGGGAGCCTTAAAGCACAACTTACTGCACGGGTAGCTTTCTCCTCTCTGTAACTGGTATATCATGTAGAAGTAAAATGTTAAAATCAATAACCATCCTGATTGACTTTACCTTTCTTATCCCCACTTGAGAAAGCTATAAAGGAACAGGGCCATTACTGTTATCATATCTAATACACATATTTATGCAATTGAAAGGCACTTGACATTACTTTGAAACAGTGAAAATGTTAAAGGAACAGCACCGTGGATCTTAAATACATGGATGGAAAAATAGCACAGTCATAGCTAACTGATCGGAGCACCACCCAAGCCAGTGTCTTGTGATTTTAAATCACTGGCTATTATGTATACAGGCTGGTTTTATTCTGTAGCTGCTACCCAGAATCTGTAGAACAACTTATACATTTAATCGTACAGCAAAATCTAAATCAATCAATAACCAGACAATAAAAAGTTACAATCAAACCCTGCACTAGGGGTATTTGTATTAGTAACTTAGTTCAAATTAAAACAAAAAGTATAATACCATATCTGTGCAGCTGAAAATACTGCTTGCTAAACATTCACTCTTTGGGATATGTTATATCATGTATAAAATCTGATTTGTGACTTCTTACTGAATTCTGGCCTAGAAAATCTGTTCCCTTAGCTGAGACAGCACCAAATGGTTATACATTCTTTCATAAATAAAGAGATACTCAATCAAGGAGATCAACTTCGGATAGATTTGTGTAATGAACTACAAACTAGTCCTAAATATTTAAGTGATTTTAAGGCACACTTTAAAGATATTAAAATATAATTCAGCCCTATTGTAGTACTAGTACAGGCAGTCCCCAGGTTACGT
Source organism: Polypterus bichir lapradei (assembly GCA_026402145.1). Classification (NCBI taxonomy): domain Eukaryota; kingdom Metazoa; phylum Chordata; class Cladistia; order Polypteriformes; family Polypteridae; genus Polypterus; species Polypterus bichir. The sequence continues at coordinate 5,395,293 of JANRMT010062828.1, read as the reverse complement.
ACGAGATAGCGACTGTAGGTTTGTACTTAAGTTGAATTTGTATGCAAGTTGCAACAGGTACATAAATTTAATAAATGCTACTGTTGACCGACTGTAACCAAGTGCTCTGCCAAAGAATGATGTAGTTTCACCTCTCTCTGACCTTTTTATTATTTCTACTTTATTTTCAATGGTGATGGTTTTTCTCTTCTTTACTGCATTACCAGCACTTGCATCAGATTTGTGTTTCAGAGACATTGTTGAAGGGTGAAGAAAAAAAGATTAAGATGAGCTCTTCTCCAACAGCACTGTACACACTATCACAGCAGGAAGGCACCAGTCGTCAACAAGTCTGATGTACTGTGTGAGGGATTGCCGGCCGTGTATCCCAGCCAACACCCCCAAACCGCCAGATGGAGCCATCCCTGCAACATGAAAGGGCCCCGAATTCCAGCAGGGCAGCATGGAACTTGGAGTTTTTCACCACAGCCTTGCTGGATACCATGGGGGCCACCGGAGGACGCTGCAGGGAGGCCCAGGGACTTATATTTTCCTTATAGCCCGGAAGAAATTCACGATTGTGGAAATAGAAGGAATGATATACTTCCGGGCTGAAGAAAAAGAGAATTACCCGACCCGGAAGTGTTGGATAATCACATGGACTGAGGGCTCAAACACTTCCGGGTCAAGCAGTATAAAGGACTGTGGGAAATCCCAAATGGACGAGCTGAGTTGGGAGACAGGGTGGCTAAGCGTCTGGGAGTTTGGAGGATTGATTATTGTTTATTGAGTATTGTGGAGAGGAGCGTGCTTAGTGCACATTATTATTATAATAAATTCTATTATTGGACTTTTATCTGGTGTCTGACGTGTGGTCTGAGGGTACAAGGGTGCGAAGAAACCCTAATCTGTCACAACTGACAAGAGACAACTTCCTGCTATGTGTGTAACAGTACAAGCAGGCTTGCTATTAAGAATGAATGGGGACATCGACGGGCGGTTCATCACCAGCCCACATCACAGTCACCTCCACTATAGTATGCTGTCTGCAGCGTCCGCCCACCGAGAACGAACACGGTGTGGCCAAAGGCGGGTAGTGAATCACTCACATTCAATAGGCCGCCATCCTATGCACACTACAGTGCTACCCCCCTCCGCCCCGTTCACCCTCAATGGCCTCCATTCAGCCACAACCGGGTCACCACTTGCCACTTGCAGCATTACCAGCCGCCCACCGAGAACGAACGGGGCAGCCGTGTGTGGTGGGTGGGCAGTGAAACCGCTTGCCTCCGGGAGCTGCCCGAGGGACACTACACTGCGCGGGCAGCAAAATTGTCCCCCGTTCCAGCCTCCGTCCAGCCACTGCTTGCAGGTCCCCAGGCCGAAGATGACGGAGTGGCAGTTACTGAGGTGTATGCGTCGCAGCTGCGACCCCGTTCGTATGTCGTAGGTCTGTAACCTGGGGACTACCTGTATACAGAAAACTAGGGCCATATTCATTGTTCATGACTACATTTGGCAGCCTTGTATCTGACTGAGTTATAAATTATAATCATGTGATGCAGGAATTAAATATGCACATTGATCTTATCACTGAAGTGCCTATAGGCTCAGGTAAGACTGGTAATACCACCCTGTGGCAAGACAGGGCAGTAATGCTAAAAGCCTCTCCTCTGCACCTCAGAGAGTCTCCCTGGAGACATTGCCTTGCCCCACCCTATGCACTAAGCCACGTCCTTTCTGGGCAAGATCATTTATATACTGGAGATATGGTGGATAGAGGTTGTCTTTGGATCACAGCAACTGCTGCAGACCGAGTTCCTGGCTGCTAGTAAAGAGATGCCTGTGAATGAGTGCATTTGGCAATTTTCTTTCTGCTACTTCCTATTTTGATTTAATTAAAAGGGAATTACCAGGTTGATGCACCAACATTTTGCTCCTATGTTCGTTCCAGTTTACAATATGGAAAGTGACACTTTCAGCAAATGTTTTACTTATCTGTTAAGCCCAGTAGGGTTTGTAGATTGTTAATTACCCATCTCATAGTCAACCCTAGACATTAGATCTAATTATTTTTTAAAGTTGAAATAAAATATTTAATTATTACTCATTTAAATTGAGTTATTTCTGTTGACAAATTAATCACATTTGATTTGTTATTGTCCTACCCAATACAAAGCACACTTTAAAACAAGGAAACAGCAACATATCCGAGTTTGAAGATATTTAGAGAAATTCCATAATAATGGAAAACAATATACAACTGTATTTCATACTTCTTAAACATACTTTTGAAAAAGTACCAAATGGAGAGTCTCAAGGTAAAATTGATGGCAGTTGAGGACAATGATGGAGAACAGGCCTGGTGCTTTTCTGATAAATTTTAGCATCAGAGAAAAACTGAATCAATATTATGTGCAGATAATAAAACCATGAAGATGAATTTAGTGTAACAAATACTGAGTACATATTCCTTCACTGCATGCTTACAGAATGATACTTACATACTTTCTTTCCTTTTACATTAACTTCAAGTTAAATGATTTTGTGTGTGTGTGTTTTTTTTTTTTTTAACTTTAACAGTTAAGTAACCTCAAATAGGAAAAGAATTGAGCTGGCGTACCATAGGTGCAGCTTGCATGAGTATTCTCAGAATTTGACTGAAAGAGCAACCTTTTTCTTTAGAAGTGTGAGAAGCTCTGCAGACCTTCCTGGCCATTGATGCTTTACTCTATAAGTCTAAGTTGGCACAAAGATGATTTATACAGTGTTTCATTGTCTGTGCACACAAACTCTTGCAATAAATCTGAAAGCAGGAAAGCACCCACTTTGTGTTTTGTGTTCTTTTTCTGACCATCATGAAAAGTGAAAATATATCAGGTCCAGTTATATGCTTCAGACTTTATGAGAACATTTTCATTTTTGAAGATCTGCTTTACTAATGTGTTGTGATTTTCAGTATTGAATATATTGATTTGCTTTTTTGAAACAGACTCTCATTTGCATATTTCTTATAAATAAGATCATATATCACCAGAAAAATCCAATTCTTCCAGAAATAAGTATAAAAATTGTTAAGAGGCAAGTGAGGTGATTTTATTAGGCAGCAAGTGGATATACAACCAGCCTGCAGCAAAAATACTAATAGCCTTAGGCAAAAATACTAATATTGCTGATAAATTACAATAACATTGGTTTAAAGGTTCTAATTTGCTCTTACCACTTGCATCCTTTGGGTTTGTTAAAGAAATGTGGAGGTAATGTTTGTGATTAGACCACTAACTCCTGGACCAGCTGGAACTATCTATGGCTTGTTTTATTTTACAAGTCTAAGCTGGCTGTCAGTTTCCTAATTCTACGAGACACAACAGTTTCACAGATTCTTTTACAATTCATGTTACACTGTGTCTTATTTTTTTGTTTGGCTCCTTCCATTAAACGATTTCCAACTTTGCACATTCCTTTTGGGAATAATAGCCCATTTAGAAGGGTGAACATGTCAGGCAGCAATTGATGCCTGTGCTGCTGAAGGCTACCCTCTCACTTTTAAACACACCATAAAGTATAAAAGAAATTAAATTTTGTTTTTTGTAACATATGTGGACATATCCATATTTGATCTTCATTTAAACAGTACGGTGGAACCTCAGGTCATAACTATTTTTGTGCTTAAAAGTCTTTAAAAAAAATATATTTACATACAGTTCATACGGTCTGGAACAGATTAGTTGTATTTACATACAATCCTATGGGGGAAATTAGCTCGGGTCACGACCAAGTCGGGTTACGACCAGAGTTTTGGAATGAATTATGGTTGTGACCTGAGGTTCCACTGTATCTATAGAGAAAGGTGAAGGAATATAACAAACATCCATCCATCAATTATCCAATCCGCTATATCCTAACTACAGGGTCACGGGGGTCTGCTGGAGCCAATCCCAGCCAACACAGGTCACAAGGCAGGAAACAAACCCTGGGCAGCGCGCGATCCCACCGCAGTATAATAAACATCATGCTACATTTACATTTTGTAGTGCATTGTATAATTAAAAAAAGGCAAACATGCAACTTCTGTGTGTGATAAAATAAGTCCACCTCTACATTTATTACTATATTAAATACTTAAAAGCAGAATTAAGAGTGTCCAATCAGGTGCAAACATTTAGAACATCACTAGAGAGGCTCTTGACTGAGCCCGTCTCATTTAAACCTCAGACATTTAGTTTGGTTTGTTCTGTGTTGTTGAAGTGTGTGTTAAAACCATGCCAAAATCAAAAGAGCTCCATAAGGACTTCAGTAAAAAAAAGTAATTGATGCCTATGAGTCTGGGAATGGGTATAAAAACAACTGGAAATCAAACATTCCACTATCCAGAAGACCATCTACAAGTGGATAAGACTTCAAACAACTGCAGTTTTTCCAGGCCAGGCCTCCCCAGAAAGTTCAGCCCAAGAGAAGAACACTAAATGTTAAAAGAAGTCTCTAAAACCCCAAAACTTCATCATAAGACCGACGCTCAGTTCTTGCCACTGATGATACTAAAGTGCATATACATGAGAGGTGTGCCAGAAAAGTCCTTTGCTTTCAGCAAAACAACATCAGGGTTAAGATTAACGTTTTCCCATGAACACCTAGGCAATGACCAGACCTTCTGGAACAAAGTCCTTTGGACATATGAGGCAAAGGTTGAGTTACTAGGCTACAGACATTAAAGCTAAATACAGCATTTAAATTGTAAAACATGGTGTGACTCTTACGGTTTGGGACTGCTTTGCTGCATCAAGCCCTGGGCAGCTCACCATTACAGAATCCACTATGAATTCTTCACTGTGTCAGAGGGTGTTTGAGACCATCTATCAGAAGAGTGAAGTTCAAAACAAGGTGGACCTTGCAGCATAACAATGACCCCCTACAAATACCAATAAAGTCCACCAAGGAATATCTGAAAAGAAAGAAATGCAGGGTTCTAGATTGGCCAAATCAAAGCTCAGTGCTGAATCCCATCAAGATGCTGTAGGGGGATTTGAAGTGAGCTGTGCGTGTAAGACATCCATGAAACATCATATAGCTGATGTAACAATTTTTCCCCTTCTCCAGAAACATATTGAGAAATAAACCACTAACCTGATTAACTGTTGATTGACCTCACATCAGAAAATAACTTTGTGAAAAGCACCCCTGCAAAACAAAATAAAAAAAAAAACAATTAATTACACAACAAGCACAAGTGGAGAAAATGTAACCAATCTTAAACATCACTGTACAGAATATTCACAAGCATTCAGGGAAGTCTGGGCCGGTGGCTGCAACATTTGTTTGTAGAGGGTCCAAAATGCAGACGTTTTAATTGTAAATTTAAAGGTCAACGATGACACTGTTTTTGAGAAAGTAGGGAAGTTCTGCTATTTAGAGAACATGATGAGTGTCTAAAGACATGCAGACACAGCAATGATAGCCAAGGTAAGGTGTGCATGGAAAAAAATCCTGGAGCTGTTTCAAGCTCTGACATCTATAGGACTCTCTCCAGCATTGAAGGGTAATGTTAATGAAAAGTGTGTTAGGAGAATCATGCTCTGTGGCCAATAAACAAAAAAGTTAATGCAAACCTGGAAGGAATATAGAAGAATAAGACAGATGTGCGGAGAGAGCAAAAAAAATGGAGGATAAAGAAAGACTTAGTGTGGAGCCAATAGCTGCTGAGCAGAGGAGAAACAAACTTCAGTGGTTGAGGCATGTAGATCAAAAGGCATAGGATGATTGTGTGAGGAGGTGCACCAAGGTGGAGGTGGAGGGGAGGATTTCCTGAGGTTGTGATGGATGACATGTAAAAATGGGTTTCATCCCAAAGGATGGCCAGGGCTACAAAAGAAGAGTAAAAAGATTCAAGAAGCAACCAACCAACCTAGCTAAACCCAAAAAATGGTTGTCAAACTAAAGATGGGAATGATGTTCAATAACAATTTTAATACATAGTGGTCTAACCAGACAGGACATACCTTGGCCAAAAAGTATGGGTCTCAAATACAAAGCAACATCTGCCTGTGCAGCAACAGCAGCCCAATTGGGTCTCATTCAGAAAAGTTTGAAGACGAGCAAAAATCAAGATTTTGACAATTACAGAATACTGCCTTTTCATTATGTTATGTTTGCATTTTAAAATTAATGAGTTAGCACTAGGGTTAAAAGTGTGCACACTTTATTTCAAGATGAATATGAAGCATTACTAATCAAGATATACAGAACCAGAACAGCAGGAATGACATCTGAATCTTCAGGGAACGACAGAAAAACCTGCAGTTGATCTTTTTAAAACTCACTGACTAACTTTGCCTCCCAGTGCATTCATATTCCGAAGATAGAAATGGCTCTGCTGATAAGGGAATTGGTTAATTTGCCAGCCTCGACATACAGCGACTATAAAAAGAAATCACATTGGACTTTTTCACATTTCAATGTATGACAATAAGGAATCATCCAATAATTAACTGGGATATTTTGCTACAATATAATAAAGTCAAGAAGACAAACAAATCTTCAAAAATTCTGACTGAAAAAAGTAAATATTAGTTCTAGTAATTTCGGCACACCGAAACAAGCATTGGTGTACAAACTGCCATTTGATGATTAGACAGTAAACTAAGTGGCATTCACCACTGTCTAATTAAGGTTCTTCACACAAATTTAGATTCAATCTATAAAAAAACAAGGCATCCTCCAATATCAAGAAGGCCACCAAAATGTCAACGGTCTCTGGTGAAGGAGATGGAAAAAGTTGTGCCTACAACAGCGACTGTCGAGATTCTCGACTCACAAAGTAATTCATTGGATAAAAACAAATATTTGTGTCATTTGATTGTCAGAAACACTTTTTGACTAAGAAGAAACAGATTTTTGACACAAAAAGCCAAAATTGACTTTTTATCCACAACAACACAGGTTTTCATGAGAATGACATTCTGACACAATGAACAGCATGGTGTTAGCTGTTAGGCCATAGGAGATGGTTTTCTGCACATGTACATGGGACGTTCCAAAAGTTACCTCATTTTTTTTAACTCTATTTATTAAAAATTTCAAAAGCAAATTACATCACTTTTCTACATATTCACCTTCCTTTGCGATGCAATTTTCACAGCATCGTACCAACTTTTTAATGCCATCAGCAAAAAGTGTTTTTGGTTGAGCGCGTAGCCACTGAAGCACTGCTGCTTTCACATCGTCATGGATGTAGCTGGACGTCCAGAGTACTTTGCGTCCGTTACACTACATTTCAATCCACTCATTGATGACTCTACGAGAGAGAACTTTATCCCCATAGTGAGCACACATGCGGAGATGAATTTGTGCTCCCAGCAGACCTTCTGCCCACAAAAAGCGTATGACAGAACGCTTGTTCCTCTTTGGTGCAATTTATAAGTTTTGCAGCCATCTTCACCAGAGGGTGACAACTCTTACACTAAACTGCAACGTCAGCCGGCATAACATAACTAGTCTCATGCTCTCAGACAAGCCCGATTACTACTCCTCCCACCTTCACCGTTTCCAACGAAAACATAAAAGTGCTCACATTTTTTTGAATGAGCCTCGTATCTGGAACACTTGAAGAATTAAGCTGGTGGCCAAAAGTACATAAAGACTCACTGGAGTCATTGTGACTTGGCAGATGCAACATCAATGAAGGTATTCAGGGGACACAAGATACGATGTTGGGTCACCTCAAGGTAATGTCAAATTAGGCGACTTTCCAGTGCTTTTCAGTGTTAGCTTCCAATTATACGTGGCTGACTAAGTGAGCAGCGTAAAGTGACATGTCCAACAGCTCACTCCATGTAGTCCAAGACTTGCCAAGACAAAATAAAAACAGGTTCAATGTTCTCTTTAGTTGTAATGGTGGGCTCTTCAAGCATGAGAACTGACAAACAATGAATGTTCATCCGTAAGTGCAATTTGCACAATAAATGGACAAGGAATAAGGAATAAACAGAAGAGAAGCTCATTTTTTCTGATGTCTAGTGTTTTACATACCACAGCAGAATGAAATAAAGAAAAAAAGGGGCAGAGATTGCGACTGAAGTCACTGTAGCAATTAACCCTCCATCAGGCAGCATGCTATTTATTGGCTGTCAGAAAAAGCACATCTGTGATGGAAAGTTGGCACTCAGCCACTAAATTTGACATGGCCAGCAATTTTTAGTCATTTAAACTGAAATGATCACAAGATCAGCAACTGGTGTCAGCAAGTCTGACATACCCTATGACTAGAAGTTGCATAATGTGACAACTTGGCTTCAGTTGTTACTATGAAATTCTACTGAATGGCATGCTTTATTCCCTAAAAGGGCCAAGAAGTAGCCTGAAAAACAAAGTCTTAAATAACCATATACAGTGGTGTGAAAAACTATTTGCCCCCTTTCTGATTTCTTATTCTTTTGCATGTTTGTCACACAAAATGTTTCTGATCATCAAACACATTTAACCATTAGTCAAATATAACACAAGTAAACACAAAATGCAGTTTTTAAATGATGGTTTTTATTATTTAGGGAGAAAAAAAAAATCCAAACCTACATGGCCCTGTGTGAAAAAGTAATTGCCCCCTGAACCTAATAACTGGTTGGGCCACCCTTAGCAGCAATAACTGCAATCAAGCGTTTGCGATAACTTGCAATGAGTCTTTTACAGC
>JANRMT010062828.1:5283347-5376631 GCA_026402145.1 Polypterus bichir lapradei | reverse complement strand
CACAACGTTGCTCCAAATTCCGCTGTTCCATTTTGCGTGACGCACAACCAAAAACACAACTTCGCTAATACACACACACACACACACACATACTATAGTGTTAGCATAATATCTAAAAATAATTTTATGCTAAATAACTGACTATTTACGTGAATCAATGCTAGAGTTTTGCAGAAGGGTCTGGCAACATTGGTCTATAGCCAGACTCGACCGATTTTCTTTTTGTTGTTATGTTTCATAGAAGTGTTTGTCAATCTTTCCTTGAGCATGTGCCACAAAAAAATTAAGTGGTCAAACTTAACAAAACCATGTCTGCATAATGCTTCACTTGGACAGCCAAGTCAGAAGTTTTCTTTCTTTTTAATTTTCTTCTTTGCCCAGAAAAAAGTATGTACGTGTATGTATATTTATTTACCTATTTATGTATTTATTTATGTATTTATTTATTTAAAGAGTTTATGTACAAAAACAAATTTCTCTTTCTGGGGACAAGTTCTATCTATCTATCTATTCCTGGGATCTCAACCAATTAAATAAACATTTGTAGGACAATGAGAATCCAAGCGCCTCACAGCTGCTACAAGACCTTCTGTAGACAGGTGTGTGCCTTTCCTAACTGTGTGCAATCAATTGAACTGACCGTGGTGATCAACAGAATGGGGTGCACTTGAGACAAATTTTGAGTGCCATAGTGAAGGGTCTGAATTTTTGTGTCAAAGTAAAATTTCAGGGATTTTTTTTTTTTTTTTTTTTTAAATAAATCTGAAAAATATTCCTAAAATCCAGTTTATGCATCATCATTCAGGGGTACTTGGTGTTGTTTCAGGACAGAAAAAATAAATGTAAACTATTTTAACATAAGCCTGCATCATAAGAAAATGTGAAAACAGTGAGGTGGGTCTGAATCCTTTCTGAAGGCACTATATTTCAGTAAAAAAAACCCTACACTGTACTCATGTTGTAAATATATTGAATAAGGTGGCCACATCAGATTTTCTACATTATGTTGATCAATCAGGTTTAAAATTGCATATTGGAATAAAATAAGCTTCAATGTCTTGTTTCTGCTGCTCTAAAGTCAGACACGCCAATTCTGGCACCCGGTATTAGTCGCCACTGTACTGCGGAATCATGTTTTTCAAATTGGATTGATTCCCTGAGTTCTTTTTCCTTTAACTGTTTAAGCTCTCTGTCATTCACAATAAAAAAATCCTCCACATTTACTAACAGGTTCCTTTAATGAAATCATCCAATCACAACAAACTGAAACTTTAAATCGGGCTATTGCAGTTCTACTTCACTCACATTAATTGAAGCTAACAGGAAGACAAAACCCCAGAGGCTTACAAGGCAGCAAATGAAAAAGAGGAAGAATAAAAATAAAAGCATTGGGGTTAAAAGTATATTTATCAGTACAATAAGTTTACCATTTTACTGCTTTTTATTCAATATTGGTAAAAAAAAAAGAGGAGCTCTGAGAAAATGAACAGCTTAATCTGTTTTAAGGCAGGCTCGCACTGTCCATTGTTGGCATCATTTTTCTCCCAAACTGAGATGTCAGATGAGTAAAGCAGCAGCTGCGCAGCTGTTTCCCCACCACAGTGGAGGGCACTAGGTCAGAACATCTGGAGGACATTAAAATAACGTAGACAAAGTTAAACTATCCCCTTGTCTCCCTGACATACAGATTCTCTAAACCCACCCCCCCTTTTTCTCCGGAAAAGGATTTCTTTGTTTTATTCACTTCTCAAACTGACCAGTTAAGGCGTATTCATTTAAAAAATAAAAAAAAACAGGCTTCTGCAATATTTTTAAGTAGTTTCCACTTTCAAAACCAGCAGGTTGTTTTTGACCCATTTCAGGAAAGAGCAATCCCAGGCCTGTCATCCATCTTTTTAAGTAAACCACTTAATGCTTTTTGTCACTGACAAAATCCCATACTTGGTTAAATAAGGAAGGGTGGCCCGGCAGTGAACCAGTTGGACTGTTAAGCATGTGATCACAGTTCAGTCAGGCTAAGAAAGTCAGTTAGCCTTCAGGTGCTGTAATGACAGGACTGAGTAAGATTTGTACTGTATATGTGTCATCACATTTACATTGTAAAAATGTGTAAGCTCTTTGTGCCTGTACTCCGTTATATGATGGCACAATATAAAACAAAAAGTGCTTGATAATTCCCACACGACATGATAAACAATGCAGGATTTCTTCTACTTTCTGTATTCTCACAAAACTGCTCTGTGTTTCTTATTAAAATTCTTATTAGTGGATTGAGCTGGTTGCTGCCTGGGATTGGTGTAATCATGTTAGACATCCAAACTACGATCTTTTCATTTAAAAAATGGAACAATCTCCATCCACACTAGTGTTTTCACATTGTTTATGAAAGTATCCACGACCAAAAACGCATGATACAGACATTGGTCTACAATGGACATGCACACATCAGTGGAAAAATTCTTGAAGGGACAGTAACGCCATCAAACACAAAACCGCAGCAACCGGTAAATTGTTTTCCTATTGCACATGTATGCAGCATTCAATCCGTACAAAATATTATTTTGATGCAACACAACAAGTGCCATGGAAGGCAATTCTTGCATGTCTGCTAAGTTGGAATTTTTTTTCCTTCTTTGAAGAGAGACCAATCAGAAAATGAGACATTGTAATGAGCAAAATCCAAGCACAAACCAATCGTAGTGCAATTAGAGTCTGAAATTTTGTCCATCCAAGTATACAGCAGTGGAGAGTGTTCGTTTTCAAACATTTGTTTTGGGGATTAAAATTTTGGAGCATTGTGTATATAAGGTGAAAATGGAAACAAATGCCTGCGCTTTTAAATAAAAACATACTAATGTGGATGGGGTACAAGAGAGGTGGCACCGATAAATAATTAAATAATACTAGCAACAAATAAATAAAGCAAAGAAGGTCTTTTTACAACAAAAACAAAACACTTTTTATACACTGTCCCCCATTTCAGGACACCATAATGTTTGGGACACTCGGCATCCCAGATGTTTGTGATTCCTCAGGTGCGTTTCATTAGCACAGCTGATACTTCAGCTTGCTTCTATGCTTTGGAGTCTGTAGTTGCCATTGTTCAACATGACGACAAGAGCTATAATAAGTCAAAGAAGCCATAATGAGGCTCAAAAACAAAAATAAAACCATTCAAAATCATCAGTAAAATTTTAAGATTCACTAAATAAAATAAATAAAATGTAAATAAATTAATAATAATAACAATAATGTAAATAAAATGTCTAAAATATCATTAAGAAAGAAAGAACACACTCAATATTCACAAAGGGACTGGTAAGCCAAGGAAGACCTCCAGTGCTGATGACAGAAGAATCCTCACTGTAGTAAAGAAAAAGCCCCAAATGCCTGTGTGACAGACCAGAAACAGTCTTCAGGGGGCAGATGTGTGTGTGTGTGTCAGAGACAACTATCTGCAGAAGACTTCAAGAACAGAAATACAGAGACCACACTGCAAGATGCGAACCACTAGTTGGCCACACAAACAGGATGGGCAGATTACAGTTTGTGAAAAAGAACTTAAGAGTCTACAGAATTCTGGGAAAAAGTCTTGTTGAGAAACTAGACAAAGATGAACCTGATCAGACTGGTGGGAAGAAGAAAGTGTGGAGACAAAAAGGAGCTGATCAAAATCCAAAGTAGACCATCTCATCTATTAAATAAGGTGAGGGTGAGGGTCTTATGGATTGGGCATGTATAGCTGCCACAGGTACTGGCACACTTATCTTCATTGATGATTGAGCCACTGACGACAGGGGCACAATGAATTCTGAGTTGTATAGGAACATCTGATCTGCTCAAGTTCCAGTTAATGCCTCCAAACTCATTGGACGGTGCTTCATCCTACAACAAGATAATGATCCAAACATATTGCTAAGGCAACACAGGAACTTTTGAAACCTGAAAAATGGAACAAAATCTTGACCATGTGGAAAAAGTGTTGTCACCAAAATATATGCAAATACCATTATATTAAAATGTACACTTCAATCATGTCTGAATTGGTTGATTTACAATTTTAAACTGTGCAGCAGAGTGTTAAACCAAGGGAAAATGTATCTTCGTCCCAGACATTACGGAAGGCATTGTATCTGTCATAGCATCTATGGTTTGTTCCTGTCTTGTGACAGCCTTTGCCAAAAAATACCATGTCAACCATGTAATGGCTTAATTATTATGTTATGTCCACAATAGAAAACACATAACAAATCAAATGTAATACTCCTACTCTCTATATTTTGTGCCAAAAGCAGTAAGACTAGACAATATTTAAATTTTGTGGTAGAAAACAGTACACCATTGCTGGACTCGGGGCTAAAGGAAAGGCTCTTTAGCTAGAAGACGCGCCTCCACATTCAGGAAACAGAAACCATGGAGCCTCAAAGGTGCTGTCCGCCAACTGAAAAAACCTTGAGTTCTGTCCCAACTGTAAACACCAAACTATCTTTAAAAAATGCTAATGGTTGGAAAAACAAGATATGACTGTGTGCCAAAAGGACAACATTTGTTTTACATTTGAAATGTTATACACTGAAGCACTCAAGGAGAAAAAGTTCTTGTTGCCTTTTTTATGCAATGAGGGGTACATGCATTCATACAGTACAAAAAGACAAGCTCATCAACAAATGATACTGGCCAGAACTATCTCAAGCTTATAAGCATTAATCCACATAATTAAAAAAAAAAAATCATTGCTAAAAAGAAGCAACTAAGTTCAATTATACTCTGTCAGCAGTATAGCTGCTACAGCTTGCTCCCTGTTCAACGCTGAAATTAAAAGTCTGCTCTCTAGACACAAAGTAGACTAATGAAAAAGTTGACTCTTACTGATTATATCCTTTCTGCTTTGATTCTCCATGGATATGGACATGTCTGATGTAGAAGAAAACAGCAGGGAGGGATCTTGTATGTGCTAATTATCGTCCGCTTCAAGGGAAAGTGTGTTATTCTAAATAAATTAATTAATAAATAAATAAAACAAATCCTATAATACTAAAACCAATCCCCTGGCAAAACACTGAAAGGGTGACAATCTCTCTCTGCAAAGCAGAACACAAAAACCAGGAATTTGTTACATACACAGAATAGAAAAAAGTACTCGAAACACTCAACAATATATTAACATGAGGGACTATCCTTGGCTTTCAGAACAACTTCAGTCCTTCTTGAAATGCTATCTTATAAGTGCTCAACTGTGGGTGGTGGGATGTTCCACCATTCTTCAAGAGGAAAAGCCCTCAAGTCTTAGTGGAATGACAGAGGTGGAAGTCTACTTCACACTCCGTGCTTCAGAACTTCACATATAGGTTCAATGATCATCAGATTTGGTCCTGCAAGATGGCTGATTACTTTGCTGTTATGAAACCACGTATAACAATTGCCAGACCCAATGAACGCCACAAGAGGTCTGCACAAACCATTATAGAGTCCACCTGGCAAAAGACATTGTAGGCTGAAGACATGCATTGGGCGAAAGTAGTCTTATTGGACCATATTATTTTTTCTGCCTTTGCCAGGTTAGGGGATTGGTTTCAATTATAATCAGTATGCTTCTGACAGCCCTGGTGTAATTTCCAGATTTGTGAAGATCCCATGATACTCTTTTTTCTGACACTCATTTTCAGATGCGGCGATTCATTTGAGTAGTAATCTGTGAGACTATATTTTTGTGAAGAGTCAGTCTATTTGTGTAAGAGGTCTCGCAGTTTCTCTTTGTCAATGCAGTTTATCCATGTTTGGCATGCATTATCATAACTTTTAAGACTGCTCCTCTTTGATATATGAATTAATTTTGCAGTCTTTGAGACCAATGTGCCTGCAATTTAAGGACCAACTATTTAACCTTTTAGTTACTTCATATTTCTTTGAAAAGTTACATATCAAAATGTCAATCATCATATCTCTTTTATGGCCGACATGACAGATCAGGTCAGGTAGCACTGGTACAGCACGTTGCCGCACCCATCACACGACAAAGCAACTCGGGATCCTAGTTGGCAACCCCCCAGGCAGACACACGGCCCAGTTCCACCCTCTGGAAATGACTATCTGCTGCAGCAAAGTATTACGAAGGGTGTCCCCTTGGTCTGGTCCAGCCGCTTGGGCCCTCAACTATGAGGATCCTGCAAGCCGGATCACCCTCAGGGAATCACACCACATGGCCGTTCTGCTGTTATTGACGCTCCCTCACAACACAGGTAATGTGCCTCATTTGGGACTCTGTGAGCGATTGCTCTTTCAACACAAAGTGAAACCAGCGGTAACCAAGGATTTTCCAAAAAGACACAGTACTAAAAGAGTCTAGTCTTCGTCTCAGGTCACTGTCCATGTCTCGCAACCATATGGCAAGACAGGAAAGCACCAGGACTCTTAAGACTTGAACCTTCGTCCTTTTGCATAGATACTGGGATTGCCACACACCTCTTTCCAGTGACCTCATGACCCTCTGCTAATTGAAAATTAACCTAAAATGGCTCATCATTGCAGCTGCATTTGTAATTGTAATTTAGTTACTTCAAAGATGAACTTCTATTTTAAGTGATGCTTCTGTTATTTTATCCATCCCTATAATGCAAAAAGAAACTAAAAAAATCTCTAAATTGTACATTTTGCAAATATGTAATCTATACTAATAAAAGGCAAAGCCCTCACTGACTGACTGACTGACTCATCACTAATTCTCCAACTTCCCATGTAGGTAGAAGGCTGAAATTTGGCAGGCTCATTCCTTACAGCTTACTTACAAATGTTAAGCAGGTTTCATTTCGAAATTCTACACATAACGGTCATAACCGGAACCTACTTACGTACATATATACGGCCACAGCCTGCAGCTCGGTCGCCGTGTGAGGCAGAGTTGCGTCCCCCATCATCACGCCTCCCACATAATTGAGTGCCTGCCCATATAAGGCTGTCCGTCAGCAGCAACCCAATAGACACGCTGCCGCTAAATATTCGTGGGTGAAGGACTGTGCTTATGCAAATGAAGATAAGATGGTCAGGATAGCGAGATACTAGTTTAATGAGAAGACGCAGGGTATAAACGAGACTTTTGATCACTTTGTAACGGAGTTAAAATTGCTGTAACGGAGTTAAAATTGCTGGTGAAGGACTGTGCTTATGCAAACAAATAGGAAAGCAAGGTGAAAGCTTAAGTTTAAATTAAGTTCATAGACACGCTGCCGCTGGCGTTTGTCATGCCTAAGACGAATACGATATTCGTGAGATACAAGTTTAATAGAGGACGCAGGGTATAAACGAGACTTTCGATCACTTTGTAACGGAGTTAAAATTGCTGGTGAAAGACTGTGCTTATGCAAACGAAGATGAGATGGTCAGGGATAGAGCAGTGTTTGGCACAAACTCAGCAAAAGTGTGAGAGAAACTTTTAAGTGCCGGGTCTGAGCTAACTTTAAATAAAGCCATGGACATCGCAAGATCGCACGAGACAGCACAAGCACTGCTGAGAACCTTCAATGCATGTACTCCAAGCGGCTCACGTGAACTGACTGTGAATGCAGTACACAGACAACAAGGAAGAGTTTCAAAGAGCGCTGAACAAAAAATGCATTACACAATTGAGATGGCAGCAATAGAATATGAAGCGACTGACACATACACACATATTCATAAGTTCACCTACTGCGGAAACAAACCACTCGGTGGAAAAAGTCAATGTCCAGCTAAAGGAAGACAGTGTAAAAAATGTGGTAAATTGAACCACTTCGCTATAGTTTGCAGGACTGGGGAAGGTAAATGTGTGATGTCTCAGATAAAGAGGAAGACGAGCTGTTTATTGATGCAGTAAGAAAGGAAAAACACTCTGAACCTGAACAAGCCTTTGTAGACATATCAATAGGAAAGCAAGGTGTAAAGCTCAAGTTTAAATTACATTCATAGACACGCTGCCGCTAAATATTCACAGGCAAATCCACAACTTAATACCGGGAATGCCTGTTAAACATCTTAGATTCACGAGTACCAATTTGGGTAGTGATCACTTCGATGAATGAAACCTGTTATCTTTACAACGGTTGACAACGAAGATGAGATAGTCAGGGATAGACTAGACAAACACGGAATGTAACTTGAACACAACACATCCTCCAAATACGAACCTGATTGAAACAAATAATGATAATCAAATCCTTGATGACAGCAACACTCATAACAGTCACAAAACAATTACATTGACAATCATGTTACATTATTTTTAAAATGTTTCCTTTTCTTTTTCATAACTTCTTTAACACACTACTTCTCCGCTGCAAAGCGCGGGTATTTTGCTAGTCAACTACTATTATCCATTAAAACATAATCAAACCCAGTTAGTTGATATGCAGGGTTGTTGGATACAGTCTGTACTCTCCATCATAAGGGCCATTCACAGGAGGAAAACGTAAGTACTCTGAGATAAGGCGACGCTCACGTCCTTTTGGACAGATGGGGAAACCCAAGTTCCTAACTAAGAAACTTAGTGTGAATGGCCTTTGAATTTGACATTCCAAGTTGGAAAATTCGGAGCAAACAATGCTACCCGATATGTCACCTCAGCCTGTGGTGTAAAATAAAAATATAACCTGGTCAGGCAGAAAAAGCATTTTTGTGGTTGAACTGCATTTGGAGTGACACAATACACATTTAATATGCATAGTTTACTCCTTATTTTCACAAAATAATAGTTGCTTTTTATTTCCGCATCAAGTAACAAATATACAGCAGCCTGACATTTCTCCCTAAATTCCAACTGTAAACTCACATGCACTGAATTCAGAAACGTCGGAACTCTGAAAGCTCTGCCAGTCATTGTAGCAGCATTACTTAAAATTGTCTTCATTGCCCAGCAGCATACCACTACTAGCCAGATTTGGAGAGTGCACAAGTTGCTGGAAAGGAGATTAACTAAGCAGGGTGCTTGAAAAAGAGCCAAAAAGATGCCTAAGGGATTGCGATCATCTGTCTGTTTTTGTTACTTCTATCAGCACACCACTAGATTACAACCACAACTACAGCTACACTGGATTACAGTTTGTCTGGATAAATGTGCTTGTCCATATTGTCCGTGAGAGTTTGTCTTGGTTGGATACGTCTTTGTCTGGAGAGCACCCAATAATGCCAGACCACACTACAACTGGAACCTGGTAGGACAAAAACTTAACACTTCATTCAGATGGCTGCTCATAGGGTTTTTCATTCAATATCCAACATCAACTGCTTCTGCTTTAGTGGACTGTATTCGACTTTGTTGTTAGTATTAATGGTTTATTGAGTAGTGCCTGTTGTTTCATTCAGTTTTGTGCAAGCTGTGAGATTGAGACCTTGACAACCTCCCAAATGCACTGTGCAGTGACACTTGGTTAACCCAAGCAGGGACTGCTTATCCGCTGCAACTGCAAGTTTGCCGGGCCTCCCGCATAATGCGTCTGTTGCCTGCAGGTTGATGCAGGGAACACTTAAAAACTGACGCTGACCTGGCCATAGGCTCACGCTCGAGAAAAGCTATCTGTTCTTTTAATCAGAAGAAGGGAGCTACGTGCTGTGTTTGGCGTGGGCGGAATTGACAGCTCCCGTTTGGATAAATACTCTGATAATAATCCTGTCTTGACAAAAATAAAGCTTTTTTTTTTGGGGAAACATTGACTCGCCTACTCCTCCCTGTTGCAAGTCTGTGACCCACACATCACAAAGTAAATTAAATTATTATCACTGTTTAAGGAACTGGGAAGGGTATTTGTGTATGTGTTTTTGTATAATATTGGTTTTTCCTTTTCATTATCTGATTAACACATCCTTTATTAACTTTATTATTTATCAATTCATTGTTGCGCTTGTCAGTTATCTCTGTGTGAGTGTGTGCAGGCTGGATCAAGGCTGCATGTGTTCCCTACAATAAAATTGCCAAATCACCATCTTCAGATGGTGTGAATCTTAGCACCCCTGTGATGGCCAGAACGTGAATGCAGCATAAGCTCTAATCAGCCACAATGAGAACATGCAAACCCCACACAGATACTGACTTGGCTTAGAATTTGAACGTAGTCTCTTCTCGTCATTACACACTACACCAACATGCTGCCTTTTACTAACAATAGACAAGTCCATTTTTAACCAAAAATCTACATCACAGGTATGTACTGAATTTAAGATTGAGATATTGTCATACAAACCAAAGCAAGAGCTAAGATGTATGTGAGTGAACGAGGACTTTGTCTTTCAGAATCAATGTTGGGGACACTTTCTTAAATCCTTCAAAAAATAATCAAAACAAGTTCTTGTATTAAAAAAGGAGAATTAAATACATCTTCACTGCAGCTCTTGAGATAACAGTAATTGCTGGATGATTCAGTAAATTGCTGAATGATAAAAAGCAAGAGTTCTGAATCCAAGCCAATGTAAGGCAAAAATTCTGGAAGATTCAATGTAATGTAGCCATGGTCCATATTATATGAGAGTCACAGATAAAGGAGAAGCTGCCCTTTGGCTTTAAATTGCCTTTACGTGCTTTCCCACTACAGGGAATTTTTCCAGAAACCAGGGACTTTTTAGAAACTCAAACTTTTGCAGCATTCCCGCCACAGGAATGCTGGCCATTTGTAGTTCCTGATATTTATTTATTTTTTTAGCTCCTACTCCAGAGTATGTACTGTTCGTTCAGATAAGAGCCATCATGTGTGGAGCTTGGTCTATGAATTGTGCTGATTGGTTGACCACAAGCACTGGCCCCATCTTACCTATCTGGAAATAGGAGAGTTCATCAGTGAGGATGGAGCACCACAGTTAACAATGTATCACCTACCTTGTGTGCCTTGCCATGAGCTGAATCAAAGCAATACTCTCCTATATTGAGTCACATTTGTGTCAAAATAATATAGGGGGGGGGGTGTGTGTGTGAACTCCCAATCGCAACGCAATTGGCAATGTTTCACTATTCACAGCCACTTCCCTGGTGTGCTGCACTATGCACAGCACTGAAGCAATAATGCTTAAAAAACTAAGCTTGGGGGGGTCTCCCGTGATCTCTTGATCGCACCGCGTCACTTTTCATAGCCACTTCCTTGGTGTGCCATGCCATACACTGCACCAAAGAAATAAGAAAGGTGGGTTGTGAACTTCTGAAGCTCACTTCGCACTTGCATCACTCTTCTTTGAACGTCACATATTTTTGCATTAAGGTTACGGTTCCTCTTGTGCAGTGGGAATGCAACACATGAAAGTAGCCTGGAACCATAAGTGGCCTGGGTCAACATCATATAGGAACTCATTGGGTCCTGAAAACAATGTTCCTGCGGCAGGAAAATGCCTTTTGAGGAAGAGTGCATCTATCAAAGATTTCAAGTAGAATATACTGTATCTTGTTGCCAAAATAACATTAGAGAAAATTAGGTTAAACTGTCTAATCCAATTTCATATTTTTTGGGCGGATGGTTTTGGCTAGTAGTATTTGGAAGAATCCAACCCTAGTCAAGGAGAAGGTAGCCCACTGCAGAGTCCACTAGTGTATCAACCCATTAGAGCTCCACATGCTGACTGAGAATGGGTGCAGATCTGACCCCAGGATGCTGGATTTGTGAGGCAACGATGCTAACAACAATGTCATCATGCCATCCACACAAGAAACACTGACAGACAGGAATGTGTTTCCATTTTCATGATTAGTAATTGTATTGCAATACTAAATTATTTGTAAGAAAATTTCATTTTGGTGACCATTAAATTAATGATATGATATGTAATTTATATGTCACTTCTCCTGTTTCTTAGGGAAGGACAAAGGCCTTTTATTAGAACACTCCTCTCTTACCTGTGGTGTTTTCTACCTGAACTGGAGTTTTACCACTGGGTTTTAGAGATAAGGCCTAGTTGGAAAAGGTTAGATCCTCCTGTTATTTGCTTTTTCTGGCCTACCTACCATTAAACTCAACATGATAACTCCCAGATCTCTCTCAAAGTTTCGCTTCACTACTTTAAAATGCCAGGAGTGTGTTCATGATTTACTGTATATATTACTCCCCACAAACAACACAATGTGGGGCTGGCGGGCGACCCTCTACTGTCATTTATACAGTAACAATGCGGCTTTGACATCATGGACCATAAGGTGCATACTAATTCAGCGTGAGCAGGAACACTCAATAAAACTGAATAGAAAAAAATTCAAGTGACATAGATACCAAGAAGGCATGATACACCGGCGTTTGTGTGTCAGCTTTTATCCCTCCAGATCAGAGAATTTCCAGTTCCAATGTCTCAAAACACCACACACATGTACAGTTATTCCCAGTTTCAGATTAAAAACTAACAGCAACAGATCTTGGTAGGGGGCTTGTTGTATTGTGATCGTGACTGAGAGAATAAAAGTAAAAAAAAAAAAAAAAAAACGCTAACTTTTACAAGTACTATAAATTTACACTGGCTGTTACAGACACAAATCAAATGTATGTTTTTATTGTATAATATTAACAATAACAGCAGCTCACTACTCAAAGCAGTAAATTTGCGAGAAAGCTGGTTTCGATCTCTGAACCTCTGAATTACATGTTAGCAGTTCTTACCGCTGCACCACGAAAATTGTCAGATTATCCTTGAACCTTTTGTGAAAGTGTTTATTTGATATTTAGACATCACCCTTCACTCATTATACAGTTTATGTCTATATTTTGTCATTTATTACTAAAACATGAAAAATGTTTCTGTTTTAACGATGTGTTTACATAGATTGTTGCAGGCACAGAAAACACATGAAATGCAAGTGTTCCAAATAACGATCTATTATTTACCCTCTAAAACTCCAGCACTTCACTCCAAGATGGGCACTGAGATTCTTCTTTGCGAATTGAACTGCAGCGGTGGTTGGGGGAAGGGATAGTAGGCTGCTTGCGTTGATCGACACATTTACAAGACAAAAGACGCTGATGGAGAGGTGCGAAGGGATTTAAGGTGGGCCGGGTTTATGAGTTTTTTCGTAGGCTTTGGTAATTCTAGTGTTAAGAGCTTCTGTTAAGTAAGATTTCACCTTGGTCATAAATAAAGTTTTATCTATCCACCTACCTAAGCTTTCCTCCTAAGTAATGTACAATTGTTTGTATTATTCTTCTCATTGGAAAGCAATAAATACTACAAGCTATCAAGTCAAAATAGAAGAATGCAGCTTTTTCTTCTAAACGTCTTCATGGGAAACTTTAAATTGGACAAAAAGAACACCGTTAAAAGGACTAGAGAGTGCACATGCTGTGCCTACTAACTGAATTACTATGTCTAATTAACCTACATCTTCCAAACAAGTGAAGGACTCTTTAAAATGATGTTTACATTTACAGGCCCATCAAACACGGAATTAGCACAACAGTGTAAATCCTCCGATACTGCCACAGGTGATAACATCCAGCAAGATAAGGTTAAGTGCAGCTCATCGAAGGAGAAAGAACTCTGTAATGAATGGCCAGTAAGTTTCTTTACAAAACCAAATCAACTGAACGAACCTAATGTTTGCATTAGTGGGTATGACTAATTAAAGAATACCTGACTATATCCTCCTGAATTCACTAGTATTAACCCTGCCATTAAATTAGGACAGAGTCTCCCAGAAAGTACTTTTAAATCTTCCCCTGACTTGACTATCACTTGTTGCTTTGTATTAAAATTTACAGTATAGTATATTAGCAAAATAACATTTCCCATTTTGAAATTAATCATCACATAACACATTGTGGTACAACAAATAATAAGCTACAAAACCTTACCATTTTAATTTTAGGACAAAATAAAAAAAAAAAATGAATGGATTACATACTGTGAATTTGAAAAAAAAATACTGATTTATGTTTTTGCTTGCCAAAGCAGTTCTGTTTATAAATTAGCAGAAGACACGAAATATTAATTGGCTACCCTATAGCTGCATATTTGTTTGGCTGTAACATCTAAGAATAAGATGGAGATGCCACGGTAAGAACAAATTTCACAGCAAATCGGAGGAGAACACAACATAGCATGTCTGATTGATTTTTCTAATTCATTAACTGCAGTGCAATTTATAAAACTGATAAAAGTGAAAAAGGGATATATGCTGGTAAAAGGCGCTGCTCAGTAGACATTTCAGAACACAATTCATCACCATCCATAAATAATCTATAAATATAAAACTGAACTTATGCCTGTCTGTTCAAACATCAGTAAAAAGCTAACACACCTTTTTCTAGAAACATTTAGTTATTCACAGTATAGTGTTCCTTTAAATATAAGTAAACAACATTTTACATTTTCTACACATAAATTCTAGAAAAAAATAAAAACTGACACATCCTCGTTAAAAGTTGCTATTATCAGCTGAAATAATACTAAATAGCACTACATATCTGCTAGATGACGGCAACAGGATTATAATGCAATTTTCTGAAAATGCTCAGAATGTTTATTTTTAATAAACAGAATATAATAAACACCTCTTCCCCCCAGGGCCTAACTACACAATAGCAACCCGACTATTCTGTTAACACATTTCCCCTGCTCACCTTCTACTGTTTTGTTTTCCTTCCACCCTCCTCCTGTCAACCCAAGCTCTTGTCACCAGCTGACTGCCAACTTTAAATCCTCTGAGCAAATGAAGCAAAGCCCTTTATTACTTACTGTGCCCCAACCACAGTACAGGTACCCTTCTATAAGCACTTCCAGGTCCTAGCCGACATTCATCTGTGATGTTGTATGGGAAGGGCTCATCCTAGCAGCACCAGAGATTGATGGATGTTAGCCCCCCTATAGAGGTGTACTGGAGAGGGCCAGATTGGGAACCTCAAACCTGGTGATAGGGATTATATTATGACCTCTGGGGTCTTGAAAGACCTCTAGAATAACTTGGAATGCTGCTCAGTCGGGGGAGGAGAGGAGGGCATGCATGCCAATCAAACCTCATCTGTTTTTCAGTGATCAAGCTGTGCACAACTGTGATGCATTATATACTATAACATCACAATATCATTACTGAACTACTCAGATCTTCCAGATAATCTCATGTTTTAAATCCAGGCTGAAGACTTAATACTTTAGTCTAGAATACCATGGCTAGAGCTGCTGATTAACTGTGCATACTCCATTTCTATTTGTTACTCATTTGTACAGACATATAAGTAATAAAATAATTATTGCCCATAAGTAACTCTCCTCTATTCTGTTTCTCTTCTATGCATCTTGATAAGTACTGTACTGCCAGGCTGCTCTCCTGCATTTGGAAAAGTCATCTTGGATAAAGGAGCGTTCGAATCATTGGATGGAAAGATTCTCATCAGATTGGACAGGCAGCACAGACTCCATTATAGAATATCCACGAGCAGCTAGATAGCCAGTTGTCTGAGGACTCCGAGACCATGACTTTATGTTTGACTTTCTCATTTACAATTTTAATCTCCACCATTGTCAACTGACTATAATTCCACAGTTAATTAATGGACAGAAATTGTTGGTTTCTATTTCTGTTTAATCAGTTCAACCTTGTTCTCAGAGTGTTTTAACAAATCTTCATTTTTATGTGTACAGGATCTGGATTTAGTAATTAGTATAATCTGTACTTGTATTTTATTTGAGAATTGTTTACAGCGCTCTGCACTTGCACTCAGTGAAGAGCGCTATACAAAAAATAAGTTGTATTTTATAATTATTCTTATTACAGTTCTATGAATTGATTTTGGCTAAAACATTACTTTTCTTTCTCTAAATCTTACACTTAATTTCACAGTAAAATTTCACAAGGGCTTAATGAACTCAGAAGCTTATTATTTAGCTAGATTCTATATATTAAAAATACATGTCTTTCAGGCACAATGGGGAGGTTTTAAGCATCAGATCTACTTTTTACTTATTGTACGCATGTGATATACATTTTATCACTCTTCTGAGAGAAGCCAGGTAGAACAGCTAGTATACCACAGATATGCCAGAAAGCCCAATTTTATGTCAATTAATAACTGAACACTGCTGCCCTGTCTAAACAACACTGCAAAATGAGCAATAAAATTATTGATATGTGGCGGTTCTCAGTCAGTGTGCTGTATCACAAACAATTCAGAAAGAAGTCAAACTCAATGATGTCAAACTGCAGCTGTCCTCTGTTTCCTAATTTTCATTTGCTGCCATAAGCCTGCACGTTTAGGCACCCAATAGCAATAGACTGAAGAACCGTTTTTAAATGTATCTTTTTTGACACATATACAGATTACAGAGTCATGCATGCGGATCAGAGGGGCATCTTCTGGGCTCGTCTCCGGTAAGCACTACCGCTCCACCACACCAGATGGAATGATCGCTAACGTCTCTCTTATTACCCACAGCTCAGAGAAGATGCCAACTGAGGGAAACTCACACATCCTTTCAGGTCTGGAAGCTATAAAAACAAGGTGTTCTCGAAAGGTGGGGTCTCATTCAGGAGACAAGCTGACCACGTTATGGACTTAGACCCTGTGATCTTTTTGAAGCCAACAGCTAAACTTAGTTTTGTTAACCCTTTGCAGCACCATGTGCCTCTTAGTTTCAGTTCTTTTTTGCCTTGCACGTAAACAGAGTGGCCCGGAGGGCACCTCAACATTTCTTTCGAGTTCTGTCTTTCCCTCGACTGACGGCAACAGTAAAATTCTTAATTGCATGGGTTAATCAACACACAACTTGTTACTATTCTCCAGCATCATTAGGGCTATATGTATTTTTTATTCTAATACTTGTAGGCATCCTGCTGAATTATTATGATGTACTGGTATGGAGTTCATTATTTTTATTTTTAGAAATCTTATGGTTTGTTCATTGATTGTAAACAATGGTTTCCGTACGTTGTCTCTTGACTTTCTTTTATCTGTGTAACTTATGTACGGCTTATAATTTGTACTTTCCCACTGCAAACAAACTCCCCTCTGAGATAATAAGTCTTCCAAACTTAAACAGAATGCAAGAAATATTGTTTTCTATGTATGCTGTAAAATTGTAGAAATCAGGTTACATAAAAGATATAATAGAGTAGCAGCAGTTAACCGAGATTTTGACACTGTAAAAGGCACAGCACAGTGTGTGAGTGAACTGGTACTCAAAAATAATGTTTCATATCTCTTCATACAATAATGAAAAAGTCAGAGTTGTTTTTCAATCATTAATAAGTGGCTCAGAATACGAAGTTACACATCATTCAACACTCATTCACAAAATAGGTACACCTGATACTGAGAGTGTTACTCTCACACTACACCATTATGAGACAACGGCATGCCCATTTCCCCTAAAATACACATGATTTGAGATATGGAATAAAGTCTGCATAAGGAAATCTAGAGATTTGATATTGAACTAATACGTGTGTCTTTCAGACATCTGTGCTTCAAGCACAACTTCTGAATAAAACATTTCTTTGACTAGAAGCAACTTAGGCTTAGTCCACATTAGCATGGATGAATCAGAAAATGCTGTTCTAGTTTCAAAAGCTTTCTGTCTACACTCGTGTATTCAAATCTGAAACATGAAAAATATATATTTTTCTCATTGAACATGCATGATTTGTTAAAAAGTTGTTGTACCCACTGCTGTTTTAAATTCACAACAATGACATATTAGAACTCCCTGGTAATTAACATATATATATATACCAGTGAGAAAAAAAAATCATAGTTTCAGAATTAAAAACACTGCACTAACACTGAATTAACAAAGCAATCTTCACCTTTGTGAAGCCAGCCCGCCTCAAATTCCAATGTGATTCAGGGCCCATATTTATCAAGAATCTCTGCATTACTCCCAGGAATTGCCCTACAAGTCAGACTAAGATCAGAATATATGTATATGTATAAATAATAAAATTAAATGACTTATTTATTAATTCTAGGCTTTTGGTTTGAATCAGTATAAAACTGTGGTACAGTACTTTGTTATTTTGCGAGTCCAGACACCTGCATGCAATTTCCACCCTACCAGTATCTATTGTCTCACATGCGTGTCTGTGGATCACTCTCAGGTCTCCTCTAAGGTATGCAATACCACCCCAGGTCAAGAGGGGAGCACTGTCGCTAATCATGTCATTTCCTATTACTTCCACAGCAGTGAGAAGACATTCAAAGAAGGCACCTGACTCTGCTCCTTCTGGTCTCCCACCTATAAGTCATGGGGTTAATGGAAGGAGACATCACTCTGTGAAGAGAGCACAACATGGGAGGAGCTCCTGTGTGATTTACCTGCTGTAAAGCAAGAAAGAGATCTGAATTTTTGATTCAGATACTTTTTATTTTTGTTTATTTCACTGCCTCTGCAACATTTTTATATTTGGTATTTTTGTGCAGAAGTAAACGGGGACAACCAAGTTGGTGCCCCAATATTTATTGTTTGGGATTTGTCACTTGACCACACTATGTAAAGTATGAATGACCCCCCACCACCTGCCTGGACTTTCTCCTGATTCTTCTACTTTCCAAAGACAACTAATTATTTTTTTTACTAAAGACTATATAGGTAGATCAGAAAAAGTAATTGATTACTGCCATTAGTCAGCAGCAGGAAGGCTGAAATTGTGTATTATAAAGTACAAATAGGCATTGTATATATGGAGTTTGCATCATTTTCCTGTCACCATGAATTACATAGAGTAGGCACAGAAAATGAATAAATCTCATCAAATGTGCATACATTTATATTACACATATAGAAGGACATAGCCAGCAGTTAATTACAGGAGAGAAATGACATGAATGATACTTATGTCTTTGATCAATGATAACTGTCATAAAATAGATTTCAAGTCAGGGTTAAAATCTGGAATCTGACAACAGGCTATGTCTACGCATATATTATATTGTATTTTATACGTTAGGTGCAATAGGTATGTAATAGTAGCACAGTCATTTGAAAAAGTAAGTTCACCCCATAAAATGTTTTTGTCTCTTTTTACAAATAGCAACAGTTAATCTTTATTTAAATAGTATTTGTAGATGAAGCTGATGTAAATGTAAAAAAATGAAATAATGTGACTTTGCAATAATTTATTTAATGAAAAAAATGAACAGATATGCCATTTCCTTTATCTATGAAAAAGTAAGTCCATCCTTGGCTGGTGTTGTCCCCTCAAGCAACGATTCCCATAATTGTCTAGCAGTCTCTGACATCGACTGGGTGACAGTTTTTCTCACTTATCCATGCAGAAATCCTACAGCTGTGTGACATTTGAGGGGTGTCTTGAGTGCACAGCCCGCCTCAAATTCCAATGTGATTCAGGGCCCATAATTATCAAGAATCTCTGCATTACTCCCAGGAATTGCCCTACAAGTCAGACTAGGATCAGAATTTGTCCTGCCTCAGAGTAGGATGTGAAAAGTTACAAAGCATCCTGGTCCAGTCCCAGCTGAAATGACAACTGAAAATTAATGGTGTCACGATTCTATGGCACTTCTTGCCACAAATTAACACTCATAATGATGGTTTTTGTGGCTTTCTGATATTAATGCTGAGGGATCACCACAAAGACAATAATGGCAATAATGATATTCAACAAAAAAGAAAAGGAAAAAAAAGAAAGAAAATAGAACAATAAAAAGCAAAAAAGAACAATGAAGAAGAGAAGGCAGAGTTCAGAATGATAACAGGAATATTTTAACTATGAATGATCCACAGCCATATTTTCAGAAGAATTACCTTCTCACTGTTACTACCATGGGAAACACCTTATAAAGAAACAATTAATGAAACTAGACACGGCTATTCCTGCACTGTTACCAAAGTTTTGTTAACTCTTGTGCTGTCCCGATTATCTTCCAAAGTCGTGTGAGACTTGCTTTCTGGAACCTTCCCAGCTTATAAGATGTAAAGCACATGTTCCAGGAGTTTCTGGACTACAAAGCTCAGCATACCTGTGTGGCATTCACTGCCAATCACCCATTCGGCCCCACTTATCTTCATGGTAAAATGCTGGCTCCTACAGTACAGTTTATGTCTATGGCCTCCTGTGTGTTGATACTGTTATATCGCATGTGATTGACATACGAGTGCTCACCCAGACTTGAGTTAATGATCTTGATGTGCGTGCCAATTTGCATTAATGCAGCTTGCTTTAATATTACCTTATGTGGAGGGGGTAGTGAAAGGTATGAATCTGCATATTATCTCACATGGTGCAAGGGGGTTCAAACTTTGTTATAAAATTCAAGAAATGCTTGGATATAGCATAATTAATTCATTGCTACTGCCTGCCTTTTCTCAGTGGCCAAAAAACATAATAGTACCAACATTTTAATTTCAGCTAACCACACGTGGCATCTCTGCATAAATGGATCAATCACATAACATACAAGAATATTATAATGTTACAAAAATTATTTAATTTCTGTTAAATCAATGAATTTTTATGAGTTCATTGTTGTCCAGAGTTCCCAGATCATTCAGCCTTTCCTGGGATTTACTTGGGAATCTCTGCCTGAACACAATTTTGTGGCATTTCCTAGCGAGTTAGGAAGTTACCCCTAATCCTGCTGAAGTTAGAGATAGTTTCCTAAATTAGAAAAAAAAAACAAAATGCCATTACTCCAACTCCTAAGAGTAAGACTGAATTGGCATCACACTGAGATTTTTGAGTCAGTCAGGACAGTTTTCCTATTCTGAGACGCTTAATAAATATGGGCTTGGATTCAGGCGTTGACTTGGCCATTTCAGAACCCTCAATTTCTTTTTTGTCAGCCATCCATTTTTGGATTTACTGGTATGTTTACAGTCATTGTCATGTTACAAAGACCACCTTCAGCTGAATTTCAGTCTTCCAACAGATGGCCTGACATTATCCTCAAGCACCCTCCGGACCAATAAAGAATTCCTAGTGGATTCTATGATGGTGAGCTACACAGGCCCAGATGCAGCAAAGAAAGCCATAACATTTCTGCCATGCTTTACAGTTGTTATCAGGTTTTCGGGGTGGTGGCTCTAAGGCTAAGGATCTGCACTGGTATCCAGAAGGTTGCCAGTTTGAATCCCATTACTGTCAGAAGGGAGTTCTGTTGGGTTCTTAAGCAAGGACTTAACCTGCAATTGCCCCAGGAGTGCTGACCCTGCATTCTGACCCCAAGTGGTATGCAATAACTACATTTTGCTGTACCTGTACAATGACAATAAAATTGAATCATTTTAACTCTAATGCGGTCTTTGGTTTTCATCAAGAATGTCTTCTGGTTTTGTGGTCAAATAACTATCTTTGCCTCATCTGTGAGAAGCACTTTGCTCCAGAAGCCCTAGTCTTTGCCTAGCTGTACATGTCCAAACTTTGGTGTTGCCCTGATGTTGTTTCTGGACAGCACAGGTTTTCTCCTGGCACACCTCCATGAAAATCGTATTTCGCCTCTTTGTAGACACATTCACCTCAACATCAATACAGGAAAAATCAGCCGGTAGGTCTCATGATGAAATTCTGGGGTCTTGGGCTTCGGTCAACATCTCACATTATGCTCTAGGCCTGAACTATCTGGGGTGGCCTGGCCAGAAAAAAACTGACAGTTGTAGAGAAGTGTAGAATGGTTGATTTCCAACTATTCTGAGATCTTTTTATGTCCATTTCCAGACTCATATGGTTTATAATCTTCTTTCTGAAAGCCTCTGAGAGCTGTTTTGATCTTGGCATGGTGATAACACCCACTTTAACAACAAAGAGCAAACCAAAGCCATGTTTGCACAATACCCTCTCTGTAATGATGTTTGAATCAGTTGCACCTCATGTGGTAAACCTGATTCCACTTTAAGGTATTTGAAGGTAGTGGTAAATGTATGGGTAGGCTTACATTTTCTACATGTAAATTCTGCATTAATGTTTATTTAAATTAAACAACAGACTAAAAAATGTAAACGTGGCGTAATGTGTGTTATATTATACCACCTTTATTTATAGATACTGTTTAAATGAAGATCACATCTTGATATGTCTACATATGTTGAAAAAGAAAAAACATTCCATGGGGTTTACTTACTTTATACTTCACACTGTGTTTAAAAGTGAGAGGACAGCCTTCAGTAGCAAAGGTGTCAAGTGCTGCCTGGCCTACTCACCATTCTAAATGGGTCATTATTCCCAAAAGGAGCTAGCAGATTTGAAAGCAGTTTAATGGAGGAAGCCAAAAAGAAAAGTCAGAATGAAACCTGAATTTTAAAAGTACCAGCAAGAAGGTTGCGCCCCTTAGAGTTAAATAACTGACAACTACAGGAGCTCGGACATGATTAAAGCAAAACAACCACCAACAGATCTTCCCTACTGGTCTAAGAGTTAAGGGTCTAATCAGAATCATTCTCATATTGTTCATGGGATGTACTTACTTTTCACTATGTATTACTATAGTCTATAGTAATATACTGTAGTAATGTGTTTATTTTCTCAAATCAGATTAATATCTGATTTCTCATTGCAAATAATTATATTTTTTGAAGGTGCATCACACTTATCTATTGCATAATAAAACATGAAGGTCTGATTTGTCAGTTTGGCTTTGGTGACATGACGAAAGAGGAACTGCAAGTGTGAGAAGGATGAGAGGGGATAAAGTCATGCGAGGCATGCAGAGAGAGTTGCCTTCAAAGATGGCAAGTATAAAACTGGACAGGAGGCGAGATAGGTGTCTCAAAAATAATGAGAGTCTGAGAAGAAGGCTTTATGGAAACGTGTTTGAGAGAGGGAGTATCAGTGGAGTCATTCACATGTGTAAATACAGAGGAATGTTGCTGAAGGTAGACAGAGGGCAAGAGATAACATTTTTCAATCATTCTATTATTTGCCTTTGACAGGTACCATGGTTAGTGCATTCTATTTGATAGGCAAACTAAACAATGATTCAATGAACACAGACACAGTAGCTCTAATATCTAAAAAGAAAGCTAAATATGTTTTTCATACAAGACCACCAAAGGTCCTTACTTTTGTGCCCTGAATTATTTTAAATGGGGAAAATTTCAAATATCACTTAACCTAAAACAATTTTACTGATGAATAGATCAAAGACTTAATGGAAGGATAAACAACACCTTAACATGATAGCCAGTTTCAGCAATAAAACCAGAAACTACTTTGCAACATTAACAAAATCAATAAGACAAATTAAAACCTCTGGTAAACTGGAACGTTTTTATTGCATTTTATCACAACTAAAAACCAATATTTTTTGTTATTTTGAAACAGGTACTGAAAAGACGTGAAAACAGACGGTTTTCAGCTACCTGGGGAATATGTCACTCTGAAACACTATCACTAAGATGGCCTGTATCTAGGTAAAAAAATCTATATATTTTTTTCTAGGCAGAAGAATCAAAAGTCAGGTAAGTGCATATTATACTATGGTACAACAAATAGGAATTTAAACACAGATAATCCCTCTTTGGCAACAATACCAGGAAAAAGAAGGCAGCTAACAGCTTAGCTAAATGTCTTTTTTTAATTAAAAGCTGGAACTACATCTAACGTAAGCAACAAATATTTTCACTCTTTACCCACAAGAAAGATATGAAGGCAGCAAATGTGCTAGTAATTCTTCTTTCTTTTTATACCATTTTTATTTTTTCTAACCACTGTTTTACTCTGTACAGGACACCTACTTTTTCCCCCAGATTATTTGCTATTTAAACACATGTATGTTGAATTTCCTAATCATGTTACATATTGATCTGCAAGCAGTATGCACTGAAGGCAATCTTTGGTCCATTTGGTGTGTGTTAGGACTTTGATTAAAGACAGTATTTGCTGATGTAACAGTATCAGCGTTGGGCTGTGTCACTGTTCACATTTGGTTCCTGCCTTGTAGCCGGTGTATCCAGGATAGGTTCCAGATCCCTGCAACCCAACTAATAAATTTACTAGGTTTGAAAATGGATGGTTGTACTAACATAATAATATCAACTCATTAGGTTAGAAAACAACTTGCTTGTTCACACTGGTCTATCCATCAACACTAGCACGGCTTCAAGACCTGTATTTTTTTTTTTTTTGAAGAAATAAAATAAAAGTGAAGCATTTTCTCAAAAAACAAAGGAACGGACTACTAAAATTTAAATTTCTCTCTTTACAGCCTGCAGTTAATCTAAAATCCTGCTGCTGGAATCTTTATTGAAACTAGGCAGTATAACTATACAACTCCTGTTTTTTGGTATTTTTCAAGTCAAACTTATTTCTTCACAAATGTTGTATATATGCATCTGCAAGACTGAGTTCTAAAATAAAGCGTTTTCCATAAATTGTTAAAAAAAAAAATATCCTGCCCTCACTGGCATTTTACAATACAGGCTAATCAGACAAATATAGAAAATAAAAGCCTAAAAACATACCGATCAAGTGGTAAAAGTTTTGATACAAAACAACACACCTTCCATGTTTCCAATGAGCATTTGTGACAACAAAAGGGATTTGCAAATATTAATTTTATCACATATTCCTAGTAGTATTTTTCTTGTGGTAAGAACTTATTTTCTGTTTGTCTGTGTGAGTTCTCAAAGAAATACTGAAGTAAATCAAAGCAACACCAACCACATGGCACGAAATGTTTACTGCGATTTGGTCTTTCAAAAGTAAATCAAACCTCAGAAGGGTGAAGGATTCAGGCAGAAGAAGACTAATATTGAGATGGTGTGCACTCAGGTCTTCTTTTGAAAATGGTTGGATCACATAATACAGTGGTGTGAAAAACTATTTGCCCCCGTCCTGATTTCTTATTCTTTTGCATGTTTGTCACACAAAATGTTTCTGATCATCAAACACATTTAACCATTAGTCAAATATAACACAACTAAACACAAAATGCAGTTTTTAAATGATGGTTTTTATTATTTAGGGAGAAAAAAAAAATCCAAACCTACATGGCCCTGTGTGAAAAAGTAATTGCCCCCTGAACCCAACAACTGGTTGGGCCACCCTTAGCAGCAATAACTGCAATCAAGCATTTGCGATAACTTGCAACGAGTCTTTTACAGCGCTCTGGAGGAATTTTGGCCCACTCATCTTTGCAGAATTGTTGTAATTCAGCTTTATTTGAGGGTTTTCTAGCATGAACCGCCTTTTTAAGGTCATGCCATAGCATCTCAATTGGATTCAGGTCAGGACTTTGACTAGGCCACTCCAAAGTCTTCATTTTGTTTTTCTTCAGCCATTCAGAGGTAGATTTGCTGGTGTGTTTTGGGTCATTGTCCTGTTGCAGCACCCAAGATCGCTTCAGCTTGAGTTGACGAACAGATGGCCGGACATTCTCCTTCAGGATTTTTTGGTAAACAGTAGAATTCATGGTTCCATCTATCACAGCAAGCCTTCCAGGTCCTGAAGCAGCAAAACAACCCCAGACCATCACACTACCACCACCATATTTTACTGTTGGTATGATGTTCTTTTTCTGAAATGCTGTGTTCCTTTTACGCCAGATGTAACGGGATATTTGCCTTCCAAAAAGTTCAACTTTTGTCTCATCAGTCCACAAGGTATTTTTCTCAAAAGTCTTGGCAATCATTGAGAAGTTTCTTAGCAAAATTGAGACGAGCCCTAATGTTCTTTTTGCTTAACAGTGGTTTGCGTCTTGGAAATCTGCCATGCAGGCCGTTTTTGCCCAGTCTCTTTCTTATGGTGGAGTCGTGAACACTGACCTTAATTGAGGCAAGTGAGGCCTGCAGTTCTTTAGACGTTGTCCTGGGGTCTTTTGTGACCTCTCGGATGAGTCGTCTCTGCGCTCTTGGGGTAATTTTGGTCGGCCGGCCACACCTGGGAAGGTTCACCACTGTTCAATGTTTTTGCCATTTGTGGATAATGGCTCTCACTGTGGTTTGCTGGAGTCCCAAAGCTTTAGAAATGGCTTTATAACCTTTACCAGACTGATAGATCTCAATTACTTCTGTTCTCATTTGTTCCTGAATTTCTTTGGATCTTGGCATGATGTCTAGCTTTTGAGGTGCTTTTGGTCTACTTCTCTGTGTCAGGCAGCTCCTATTTAAGTGATTTCTTGATTGAAACAGGTGTGGCAGTAATCAGGCCTGGGGGTGGCTACGGAAATTGAACTCAGGTGTGATACACCACAGTTAGGTTATTTTTTAACAAGGGGGCAATTACTTTTTCACACAGGGCCATGTAGGTTTGGATTTTTTTTCTCCCTAAATAATAAAAACCATCATTTAAAAACTGCATTTTGTGTTTACTTGTGTTATATTTGACTAATGGTTACATGTGTTTGATGATCAGAAACATTTTGTGTGACAAACATGCAAAAGAATAAGAAATCAGGAAGGGGGCAAATAGTTTTTCACACCACTGTATTTGTGTTTTTCCATTCAAAAACAATACATATAAACTATTTTACAATGTGTGTGCAATTGCAAACTATTGAACAATTCTCAACAACTGTTTTGGGTGTATTCAGTAAGTTTTTAAGTTTTTATTTTCCGGTGATGCCTTATTAGTCTCTACCGTAAAACGCCAATAAGAGTAAAATATATTTTTTTAATTTATAGAAAACCTTTAACTTTACAGTTTTATGTGGCAGATGCATATAGACCATGTTTGTGAAGGAATAACTTTGACTTGATAAATGCCAAACTTATTCTTTAAGTCTCACTTTTGCCTTCCAGCTAAGTTAAGAGCTCATCACATTGTTTTTTTTTTGTTTGTTTGTGTTTTTTTTTAGAAACAACATGAGCCTACTTTTAACACAAAGTCAGGTTTTGCTATGGGAAATGCAAGCAGCAGAAAACTAAAACAGATGTCAGAAATTGAATATGAGGGAACTGCAGCAGATCAGTGTGTGAGGAAAAGGAAGGTAAACATACCCCTAAAAAAAAAAAAAAATCCAGGTCAGGGAAAAGAAAGATAATCACTTTTGAATGGAAGTTTGCTGATGTTATGGCTTATAGAGGTTGATAAAGGTTATTTAGATCTATTTTTTAATGTGTGGATAAGTAAAACACCACTAGGATGCATAGGTTACACTATTCTGAAATTTTCCTGTCATTTTCCTTTCACCATGAAAACCTAAATGTGCAATGTGGCTTTGATGGCAAATCACTTCTACAGTTAACACAAAAAACATAACTTCAAGACATGCTTCCTGCTCCTGCTGATGGAGTTGAAGCTAAATAAAAACCAACACAAAAAAAGAACTTTGTCAAAAATCAGCATTCCTTGTACATAATACACAGTTCTACATAGAGAGCATCTGCTTCCCTTTGATCTTGCATTCTTAAACCAATTCCAACTTCATTACGGTACAATCAAGAACAATTAATATTAACAGGAGTATATATGGCTATACTTTGTCGCATATTTTCTGTGACAGATATTAGATATGGAAACAATCACAAGCACTTAATTATGATAATTTACACCTGGCCTATTTGAGAAAGAGAAGTGAAGTTGGGTTGAGTAAACCAACATGAACATTTGTCTCTTAATTCTGGTCATTGTGAAAACGATCTGCACAGATTATCTAGTTTAAGATGTCCATAGATTGGCATCAGGTCACTGTTAGTGACAAGCGAGTTAAAGAAATGAGAAACAGATTTACATATGGAGATATCTGGACTACAATGTTATCCACATTAACATTTTCAAACAAAATTGTGCTAGAACAGTGGCTGTCCTGGTGTGGGAGTCATTATCTGTGGTAACCTGCATCCTCTGCCATGACAGATTTTAGCAAGCAAGAGATGAGATGCTCCTGTAAACTGCTGTTCTACCTCCTCTAGCCTTGCAGAAACCTTTAAAACAACAATACCCAGATACACATGATGGCACTTTATTCTGTTCTGCTACATCCCCAGAAGCCTACAGAAAAAATGTGGGACATTCTGGAAAGTCAAATATTGACCAAACATTCCATGATCACCATCTGCCTGGATGAGCAACTGAACCGTGTTTGGGTAGATCAAGTCAAGTGCATGACCAATAGCTTCTGGTCAGAAGATCTCAGCGATCGTGAAGGAGAGTAAGGGTGTAAGAGTTCAGTAAGATAAAAGGAGGCGAAACTATTCAGGGACTTAAAAACAAACAGTAAAATTGTAAACTCTGTCCTGTATGAATAGTATTATACAAAGTTATTGTCTGTTATACCTGCATTTTTATCCCTCTTTAATTTAATATTGTTTTTTTATCAATATGCTGCTGCTGGAGTATGTGAATTTCCCCTTGGGATTAATAAAGCATCTATCTATCTAGTAGATATGTCACAAAAATAACTATTACTTGTACAGTTCAGTTACTTGTTTTGCAGCCTTGCTGTAAATAAATTGTTCATTTCAAATCATTCCAACTTTAATGTATGATTATTTTTTGGGCCACTGCTTCCTAAGGTAACTGTTGTTTTGATACAACATGTACACATTAGTTTTTTCATTGAGCTTTAGGGTTATTGACAGAGAAGAATTCTACATAATTCAGATAAAAAGGTACAAGTGGCTCTTTCAGGTTCTTTTTCCTCACCCTCACTATAGCAGAAAAATCGGAATATTTCATCTGTAGAGATACAGTATTATTCTAGTCTGACAGTTGGGAACAAAAGTCTTTTACTGTGGAAGATGTACATGAATCTCTACAAATATGCAAACGCATCCTAAAAAAGGAAAATAAAAGTCATCCTGCGGATAATTGGAGACTGCAATGTAAAATTAATTAGATCAGTGGTTTCATGCCGCATCTGTGTATTCATATCTAAAAAGATAAGCCTTGATCTGTACATTTCATATTTCTTAAAATGAAAATACAGTAAGGAGCCACTGTGGGGAATACAAAGAGACATGGCTGCAGAGCACTGTACACATCTTCACTAGGACCGTACTCAGAACAAGACGGCGGGAAAAGAAAAATAAAATTAGAAATAGGGTGGGGGGTGGCAATCAGATGAAACATTATTTCAATCTGAAGTAATGCTTCACATCAACAATCTCTACACTCTAACAGTTCACTTTGACTTTAAATGTACATGATGCTTTAAAACAATGCACATAAAAATAAATAAATAAGTATACACACGCACACACAGTAAAAGAGAAAATTGGTCTGCCATAAAAGGAAACAAGCATTTGTGTCCTATAAGCCAATACACATACCCTTGGTGTTGTAAACCTAATTAGCCCCCTAATGTCTTATAATTTGGACACACAGGGGATACAGTTGCAGCTAAAGAGCACTTGCTCTCATTTCACTTCCTAAGAGTCTTTTATAGACAGACGGGTCATATTTCTTCTCGGATATAATGGTCACATGGTGTAAAGCTCGGAAGTAATCAATTACACTTGACTGCATGCCTTGCCTATATCAGCATGTCATGAACCTATTGTAAGAAAACACCCTAAAATTGGTAACTTAAAAAAGTAAATAGGTGAGAAGGCAGAGATGATTTTAATAAGAGTATTTTTTGTTCCAAGTAGCATACTAATGAAGTAAGAATATGAATTTTCCAACTTAAAACTAGAGTGGCAAAGTGGATCTAGCAGCCTATGATCAAAGGCATGCATGGTTGAGTAGTCAAGTCTACAAGTGCATACAGTAGTGAATATAGGTGACTTGATTTTCCTTGAGATACGCTCATGTTCCACTTCAGGCCTAGTGCTTATGCATGATTGTGTGTGTTTGTTTGAGATATTTGCAATTTTCATACTTAAAGGAATACACCACCCAAAAATATTTTTTATTTGTTCCTTACCCCATGAAGTTCATAATGATGTCAAAGAGGAAAAAAAAAATGTAATCTCATGTTTTCAGGCAGAATGAGAAAAAAGTTTATGATGTGATGGAGCATAATGGCAATCCGTGTTGTACAATGGCAAACGATGTGAAAAAATGAAAAAAATTCCCACATTACTGGTGTCACATAATCCACATGTCCATTACCCAGTTGCTTGATCAAAACATTTTTTGCTAAAATATTAACAGTTATTTCTGGAAAAAGCAATGTACATAGTAAACAGAAAAACACATTCCAATAAAACTACTGTATGTGTTTTTGAATTGAAGTCCTGTCTCCCCCCCTCATTTATTGGTCCTGTCTGGAAGTGGTGCAGAGCTACAAGTACTTGGGCGTTCTGGACTGGTCTGACAGAGCAGACTGGACTTGCTAAGGAGACTCGGGCCTTTTGATATGTGCAGCAAGCCGCCGGAAATGTCCTACCAGTCCATAGGAGCCAGTATGGTGTTCTATGCTGTGGTCTCTTAGGAAGCAACAAAAGATCACAATGCCTGAACAAACTCATCAGGAAAGCCTGCTCCATCACAGGATGAACCCTGGACACACTAGAAGCTGTTGTGGAAAACAGGAGGGTGGCAAAATTAGGTACCATCAAGAAAACTCACCTCCAGCCCTCCAGGAGGCACTCTGTTGGAACACTTTTAGACACAGGCTCATTCCACCACAGTATGCTAAGAAGCGCCTCTGGGGGTCTTTTCTACCCACTGCAATCAGGTGATTCAATGCTTCCTCCAAACTAAAGGCTGTTACTCTAAGTTAATTTTGCAATTTCTGCACAATATACATTTATTATTTATTTTATTATGTATTTATTACTGTTTGATTGATTGTATTATTGGTCTTGTGGGTCTGTACCTTTCGTTTTTTGTTTCCGCTTCTGTATGCATCTAAATATACCCTTGGGATTAGTAACATTTATCTAATCTAAAAAGAAGTTGCAAATGGTGCTCGAAACATAGTTCAAAGGTAACAGGTTTCAAACATCAGCATGCATAATGGGCACTGACACCAGAACAGTTACACTTTATTGTTCCTCACAAGTGCATTCTTGAGCTACATTGTAGCTGTTATGATTTAAATAAAATGTTGTAACAAAGCAGTCAGAGTGAGGCATTACGCAGGAGTGCTGGCACAGGTATGAGGGAGCCCCATTCACGTTTCCTGACACATTTCAGATGAATAAGCTGGAGGCTGAAAGTCCTCAGTGTTAGTGTGTCAGAGAGAGGATGTGCAGGGCTGTTCATAATGGCATTAAATGATGGTTTTATTTTCATTCTACCCTCCAATACTAATTCCAGTGGATTAAGTGCAAGTCCCGAGCCTGCAGTCTATATTAGCTAGTTGATTTGGTGGGCAACTCATGAGGTGATGTTACTGGCCAAGCACAACACCCTGTAGAAAATCATACTCACCATCACAAAGCTATAGAAGATATGAAGGATGTCACTTCCTACATTAAAGGAGCACAGGCTCCTAAGAGAAAAAGAGCCTGTTCTGCCCTTTCTTACATTTTTCCTCTGTTATATAAGACTAGCCAGTTCGTTATTGATGAGGACCCACAAGTACTTGTAGTAGTGGACTACTTTAACATCCATTCCTTGAACAGTGACCAGACATAGAGGCTCTTTGGTGCAGTGAAAGTCAATAACCAGTTCCTTGGTTTTGCCGATATTCAGTTGCAGACAGTTCTCTTTGCACCAAGAAACAAAGTTCTCCACCTGACTCCTCTCCTCTGTCTCATCCCCTGTATCAATACACCCCATAAGTGCAGAACCACCTGAAAACGTCTGCAAATGACAAGACCTGCTATTATATTTATAGTTGGAGGTGCACAAAGTGAAGTGATTAAGAGGCAGGACTGTTTCTTGTGGTGTTCCAGTGTTGCTCACATCCACATCAGAGACGCAGTCTCACAAAGTGTGGTCTGCCTGACAGACAGTCCATTATACAAGACACCAAAGGCTCATCCACCTGCATGTCTCGGAGACTACCCCCAAACAAAAGATGGCTGGATGCTATTGGAGGTATTGGAGAAATCAAAAACCAGAGTCCTCACAGTGCTACTAGTTTTGTCCAGATGGAAGTAAGCCTTGTGGAGCAGATAAATAATTGCACCCTCCACTCAAAGTTTTGTCTGATAGGCAAATGGCAATAGTCCCTCATTTCCACGAATAACATAAAAGCAGTGCTTAATTTTATTTACCCTTATAATAAATTTTAGCCGCCAGTTACATTCCCAACTGCTATGAAGCGCAGCTGTAGTTTTCTTTTGGCCACATTACCCTGCTACAGATTAATGCACTGTGCCACTGATCCAGACACAGAGTTGTCACTGCAATCTTTTCCAAAAGCTGGAAATGCATCTAAAAGGTTTGAGCAGTTCTACATGACCAGCACTGCAAGCAACTCTCTCACATTATAATCCTCCCTTTGTAAAGACATATCTATTTATCTTATCCCTTTCTGGTCTATTGTAAACTAATCATGGGCACACAGATCAATTGTGATCCTCTTAGCAGTATCACACCAGGAGCAGCTAGCCATTCAATTCACTTTCATTTTATTTCTGCCCGTCTAGGCCAGCTTGTCGCAGCTCTAGCTAAACTCATCACAGTCCTGCTGTCGTTAAAAATATGCCAAGTATGAGTACAGCGTTTGCAGGGAAATGCTTGGCAGCGACTGTTGTGCCAGCAGTCACAATTCTGCCACAGATTACACTGGTCAGTGATCTGTTAGGGTGGCCTACGAATTTCACCTGTTTATATCTCATGGTTAAGCATAGCATTCTTTACAGCCGAAAATGATTCCTGCTTTCTTGCACTCAGTTTCACAGTTTTATGAAGTTATGTATAACAACATTAATTTAGAAAGCCCTGAACGTACTTTTGTTCAGTAAAATGCTTTATAATAGTGTGTCAGAGAGAGGATGTGCCTATAGAATCATTCACAATGAGCACTTACACTGAGGACTTTGTGCCAATGAATT
The DNA here is from genome assembly GCA_026402145.1 of Polypterus bichir lapradei. Classification (NCBI taxonomy): domain Eukaryota; kingdom Metazoa; phylum Chordata; class Cladistia; order Polypteriformes; family Polypteridae; genus Polypterus; species Polypterus bichir. The sequence goes on along the minus strand of JANRMT010062828.1, from coordinate 5,343,922 downwards.
ATTCAGCAGAAATGTGTCAAGAAATGCTATAGAGCTCCTTTGTACCTACAGCAGTATGCCTGTATAGTGCCTCACTGGCACTGGGGCTGCCAAGTCACATGTTTTCTTACCTTTTTAAAATTTTCTTCCTTACAGTATGTACACCACATTCTGGTGTGTGTACATACTGTAGATTTATTTATCTACTTATGTATTTATTTATTGAAAGAGCTTTTGCAAAAAGCCACATTTCCTCCTGGGGAAAAATAAAGGTCTGTCTGTCTGTAGATCTATCTTTCTAATTACATTTCATTAATTATGCTTGTTAAATGCTGCAATATTTCAATATACAATACTTACATTCAGTTCACTTGCAAATTTCAGACTGAAAATCACAAATAATACATCCACAATAAATTCTTTAACTCTTTTTCTCCAACTACTCAATCCACTCGAAAATGCACCTTTCTCTACTAAAATGAAAACAACATAATAAAACAGTTTTGGCCACATTGACAGTTTATTGCTAGACTTTCCACACAAGCCAGAATAGGAGAATGTGCGCTTATCCGCAGTTTTCAGAGTTTTACTGGCTCAACCATAACTGTAGAAGTATTACTGTCTAAGCAACAGAAGCTGAAGGCTGTCAAAGGTGCCATGACACTGCATAAAATGTCTGCCCCCAGCCCATGCAGCTGTCAACTCTTTAAACAGTCTTTCTCATTTCATTCAACTGGGCATTCAAAGATGCTTTAAAAGCTGTCATTTTACAATCTAGCAAGAGCTGAATTAAACGATGCATATATGGCTTGACTGGGAAAAAAAAAGGTGCTTAACAGTCTGTGCAACGTAGGCCCATGTGCAGAATAGATTTGTGCATATGAGTTTCATACAGTATTATAAATTACAATTACATACAAAAGCTTTGTTTAACAAACTTGCTGAAAATATGAGAAAAATAGAGGACAGGTATATATATGCTCTAGGTAATGATGTGCCATTAATACTTCAGTGCTGCATAATTTACCCTTCCAATGCCCAGAGTAATCAAACTCCATTTCAGTGCCATCTCATCACCAGTATTAAAACTTTATTAACAACTCTACAGTCAGAAATACGGATTCAAAATATTATTTCCAAAAATATGTAAAGCCAATTAACAACAGTGAACGGCTTAAAAATACAGACAGTTCTCTTTGCACCAAGAAACAAAGTTTCTTGTAAATTAACCAACAGTTGGAAATTTATAAAATAAATAAAAGAATTCAGTTTGTCACTCCTGACGCTCATTTTGCACAGCATAAAGTGAATATCAGACCAGCTTTTTTTGTATCTCTGCACGATTCAGCAGCCGTGCCCATTAATTTGTCTTCCATTTCTCCATTCCAGCTTGATATTTTGTGACATTTTAGACCACAGGGAAACAACCCCTTCCTTCTGTGCAACTGTTGTAACCGTACGGCAGATTATCCTAAGGGAAGAGTCAATGACACGTAACTAATTACTGTTTACATGTTACTACTTGCCATGCTTATTGTCAAGGCTGCTTGTTTCTATTACTATGCAAATGAAATGCACACTTAGGGGGTCTGATGAAGAGCTATGATTCCAGTGCTTTCATGAACTGCACAAAGAGGTCCAAATTACTATTGTATGGCAGAATGAGTGAGACCAGTCCTTTGAACATTCATTCAAGAGGAAGTGTGGCAACTGTACAGCAGGCTTCCAGATTCCTCATCATTATTGTTTGTAAATCCATCAACATACCCTCTTCAAGCAAAACTCCTAGCTCACACTTGGTGGTTTTCAATAAATATATGGCAATAAGCAAGCTCCATAATCAACCAACTTATGTTAGCAAGTACTCATCCAAAACCCTAAGTGATGATAGGCGGTTAGAGACCGGAAAAAATATCACAAAACATTTAATTTCTGTCAGGGTTTGGGGGTCTTCAGTGTGTCTCAGTAGCTGAAATGGCTTTTTTGTCCTCTTCAACCAGTTATGGCCATGTCTTACAGTGGACATGTGGGAAATTTCTACAGAGCTACAGCTCTGTAATGTCATAGTGGTCTTGCAAAGCACTTGAAAAAAATGTTTGCCTAAGCCAGTCATATGGCAAATTTCCAAGAAAATATTTGACAAACAAACTTAACAGTGAGCACCACATATTTGCTGCAAAAAGAGCTTTACCGAATTTTGACGATCAACACTATTTTAAACCTCTGACATCTAAGAAAAATATTTCATTTTTGGATATTGTTAATATACTGTTAATTGCATTGCAAATCTAAATTTTTAGAATACTGTAGGAAATTAAACATTTTGTAGGAATATACAAATTGTTAATTTACTGGCAAAAATTGGGAGCTTTAGGGACATGGACATCTTACCTTTAGGTTGAACGGTGGCGGAAATTGACTTTTCAGATCTCTCTCTTTGTCTGGGTCTTCCCATCAAACCAATACATATAGGTTAATCCTATCAGAAATCTATAGTTAAAACTTTAATACATATCGTGCTAAAGAATTGTCACATTGTCTAAGCTTCCAAAGGTTGTGCTACCTACAAATGCAGAAAAAGCTTTTGATAGAGTTGGGTCTGAATATCTATTCATTGTACAATGGAGCTTCTGTTCATTAAAAATTAATATTAATTTGAACTACTCTATAGAGTGTGGAACTGAAAAGAGTTGTCAGCTATCACCAATACGTTCTTCAGCTGCTGTTGAACCCCTGGCTCTCTGATTCTGCATACAGCCAGAGAGTAAAGGGATTATATGGAAAACACGTCAACAAAAATATTCTTCATTAGTGATCTACTTTGATCACTTGAATCTTTTGGAATAATACTTCAGGGTCAAGAATGAATTTGAACTTGAATATGACCGTACTTTCCACAGTGAATAGTATTAAACATCATATTATGAAAAATGTACCTTTTATTGTGTCAGAATAGTTCAAATATCTGAAAGTTATCCTTACAAAATATTCATTTTTAGTTTTTCCATGCTGATGAGAAGCAGTACATATTAATAACTGGTTATGTTATATATTACATATATACTGTAGATATATAAATAAAATGCTAAGAGTTGTAAGTCTGTCATACAATTACTCAAAAACTTCGATCTTAGTCTTAACCGAAAGCTTATGACCGGATACATTCTGGACATTCAAAACATTGTAGTGGCGACCTCAGGCAAAGTGACCTGTCTTTATGGGTTTATTATGGCAAAGTAAATGCAAAAGCAGGTGACATGGTGGAAAGGAAAAGAAGAGTGGCAACATCTGCAGCGCTTCCAGTAACGACGAAGAACACCATAATAGTTAGAACAACAAGAGGAGCAACATCTGCTGAGCATCAAGTGAGGGATGCAGAATGCATGAATTACAAAGACAAAGAAGTGAATAGAATTCATAACCATGTTCAAAGTTGCATCAATAATGTGATCAATGTCAAGCTATTTTTTCATGTTGAAAACAAAAGAATTTGTTGTATCAACAGTAAACTTACTTGCTCATCTCGCTTGTTCTAGATAAGCCAAAAGAAGTAATGATATATATTATCACTTCTAGACAAACTGAAAGAAGCAACTATTTAGAAAACATAATAAGTAATAATAACTTCTTTAACTTAGTTTATTTTTGTTTTAGGGCCACGGGTTTGCATGCTTCACTAGTATTTTATTTTCAAAAATTGCTTTTTTTAAACTACAGAAAATATCCATCCATCCATTATCCAACCCGCTATATCCTAACTACAGGGTCATGGGGGTCTGCTGGAGCCAATCCCAGCCAACACAAGGCGCAAGGCAGGAAACAAATCCCGGGCAGGGCGCCAGCCCACCACAGTACATAAAATATCTAGTTTGTTAATCTGGTACATAAAAAAGCCACATTCAAGAAGGACAATTTTGCAAAGACCTAAAGCAGAAGACAGCACAGCACTACCTAACATTCACTTTTATCACTAGGTTGCAGATACTGTATATGCACCATAATACCATGGTAAATGAATCCTCCGAGAATGCAGCTTCTTTATAAGGAAGTCAGCATAAAACAAGCTATAGCACATACCCAAGTTCAAGTACCGGTCAGCTAGAGTGGTGTGGTGGTCATTGTGCAGTCTATCTACACCGAATAGTCGTCTGCTGTTGATATTGGGCACAATGTAGAACGAGAAGTTTATTACACACGAGTGCTTGGTTATTTTACACATAATACCATTTTTTAATAATTTTGCAGAGTAATATAAACACATTTGCTTATCATGTCATAAAAACAAAAAAAGCAATCTCTTCAGAAACGAAAATGTACAATATAAATGGGTAGAATATGAAGATAAGAAATGTCATGTTGCCAAATCACCTAATCCCAGGGGAGCTGCTGCTGAGTATAAAAGATTGGGCACAAATAAACAACCCTTACCTAAAAGCACATCAGAGATGCTTCATCTCTGCTAAAATCCTCTGGCTTGGATGGGTGGCCTCTAGTGAGTCTCCAGTAGGACCCTTTAAAAAGATTTAATTTTTATCTATGACAAATGATTAAAACATTGTTTTTAGAATTTGTTAAGAATTCTTTAATTATGCACTGAAACAAACTAGACAGGCATCTGTTGAGTCGATACTACTATATATTGTGCTTTTTGTTCACATAACTCTCTGAATTAGGTAGGGATGCTGATGATGATATGATATGGAACAATCATAATTATACACATTAAAATATGTAATGAAATGCTTAGTTGCTAAATTTCCAAAACTCCATAAATGTATGGAAGTAAAATAGATTGAAATCTTGTTTGTTCTGGTGTCTAATTAATTGTAATTTGATTAATGTAATACTACTAATAGAGACTTTTCCCAACTATTATAAAACAAGGATGATTAAGTTATTTTTTAAAATAAACTGCAAGGTGCCTTTAACTTGGGCAGGTGAAAGCCCTGAACATACACAACATGTGGGGGGAAAAGACCTAAACCAGCACCTTAGAAGCAGCCATTCTGAGACTTTGCAAGCATTGCATTATGCGGATACTGTGCAAGCATCTAAACTGTGCGCTTTATTATTAATGTCCTATTACAGATGATGACAATGCAGAATCGTTTTTGTTATTTATGTAATTTACAGAATTGAAACATTTTGCAATGTTAATCAATCGCAGCAGTCCATTAAGCCTTTTCATTTTTACCTTGAAATCTATGCCATCTATTAAAAAACATGAAGCTTTAATCTGATTTTAAGATTTTATAATCTGATTTTATGTCATTTTATTTATTTCAAATTGACCACTGGGAGTTGCCAAGTTTCTTGTGTATTTATTAACATTTAAATTTTATGTTTTCGTTTCATGGATAAGATTTGCACAGCTACATAGGATTGACTTTACCACAACAATGCATTAAGTTTACATTCTGTGTTACATAATCCTTATTAATGGTGAGGACTGATAACATCCTTAGCATATTCTTTTTGGAAAAACATTTTTAATAAATTCGTATTGCTTCCTTTGTTGGACACACATTTCCAATATCAAAATGCCAATATGAAGTGCCAAATAAATGACAATGTTTAGAAATCATGGGCATCACTCAGTTACCATCATTGAGCCACGTTTCTTGTTGCATATGAAAAAAAAGATTGCACAATTTGACACCAGTTACTAGATTAACCCTTGACTTTCAGTCCAAATCTTCTAGAACTTAAGTTTCACACCTTTATTTTCAGTCCAGATCAACTTGAGCTTCACACCATTATTTTCAACTCAGACACTCCATTATTATAATATACACCCATAACAGCATCATTTCCATTAAGAAAAATTAGCTGAAGAGACTGAAAAATAATATCATGTCATCGCTAAGGGAAACGAAAGTGGACTGTCTGAATGACTACAGACTGGTGTCACTCGCTCCAATCTTGATGAAGTGTTCTGGGAGACACAAAAAATTCTGAATAGTCACAATCACCTCCAGTATGTACTGTACATCGTCGCAACAGGTCCACACAGGATGTCATATCTGTTGCAATCATACCATTCTGGCATGTCTGGATAATACAAACTGCTTTGGCAAAGCTCTGCTTAAAGACTACAGCTAAGCATTTAACACCATTGTACCAGCAGAGCTGACTACCAAACTCTTCACTTTAGGTTCCTCTGAAATTAGATCTTGGACTTCTTAACCAACAGATCTCAGCATGTGTGGATTGGCAGCACCAAGCTTCCATTCTGACCCACAACACATACACTCCACAGAATAGTAGTGCTGAACCCTTTTTTGTACTTCTTGTTCACCTACAACTGTGTTACCATCATTAAATTTGTAGATGACACAACAATTATAGGCCTTTTACCATTAGTGACAAGTCTGCTTACGAAAAGAGGTCTACATGCTTACTCAGTGGTGCCAGGACAACAATCTCAACCTTAATGTCAGCAAAACCAAGAAGCTGGCGATAGACTTCAGAAAGCATAGACTTTTAACTTATTTTTGGTGTTATATTTTTGTCAGCTATTCTGAGAACACATCCAAGTAAGAGCATTTCCCTACAAGTACCTTCAACACCTTTCTTCGGTATCTGCGTGTACATCTTGAGTGCCTCTCCCCCTCTCGAGTGCATTCTTATAAAGCATGTTTCTTAGACTGTCATATGTTTGAGGAGCCTTTGTTACCGCCTGTCAAGGTTTATAATTCCAACCCCTGAAGGTGATTCTCACAGTGTGCCTTCTATGTCTCTTCTCCTCTTTGTCTGTCTTACGCATGATCTTATTCTATCAGTCTCATCAACAAAGCCAAAGTGACCAATCACATCAAAGCTAAATGGACCAATCAGATTGTTCTGAGGGGCTGAACACACAGACTTTACTATTGTATCATATAGTAGATATTCCTGCAAAAAATACATACGTCTTGCAAGTTGTCAGCATATGACTGGAGGTCTTGGCTTGTGGATTATGTGATGCAAAATTTTTTTCATGGACATTTTTGATACTGTTTGCTGTTGCTCAGCATTTGTTACCATTGGGTCTTGTTCCATCAGAAACTTTGCTATGTCCATTCTACACTAAATATGAGATAAAAAATTCGTCAATAATCAATATAAATAAGATTGAGTCGTTAAGTAAATTTCAGAATATTAAGGTATTGACATATTGTCTGTATAGTTGGCACAGGCTTAGTGGCAATTTATTTTTTTTGACTGTGTCACCGTACAAGGCACTTGGTCCTGTGAATCAGCAACAGACGTGCAACTCCTGTACCTCAAACCTTCCTGGCTCAGCCCAAAGCTTTTAAGTGAGTCACTGAGCCTTGAGCTGTGGTAGCCTACAATGACACAATGGGTATGTGGATCGTGCGGATCAGGCACTGCCATTCTACCCTCTTATACTCAAGCAGTATGTAAAAAATATTATAAAGAAATGTACACAAAAAATATGCTTCTGCTGTCCCGAATTGAGATGTTGGGCTGAGTGTTGGTGACTGTTTCAAAGCATGTCACACGAAGACCATGCACTTGTTAAAAAAAAAAAAAAAAAACTTGAAATTTATTGAATCGTTAACCCCAACGCCTAACCCCTTTTGCAAATGCCAGGGGTTAGCAGTTACCCTCTCTCTTGAAGGAAATTCTGATTATTTTTGGACATTTTGAACTTAAGAAGCTAAAGCCCCATAAAAACCTGGACTTGGCTGAAGCCAGCCTGGGGAGTAGGCACCAAGCAGCCCTTGAGAGTACCATTTCTGGGTAGGGTGGTGGGATTCAGGCTTGCTATATGGGTCATTTTACAAATCTTAACACCACTACAGTCAATTTGCGGGCTGCATTCACAATGATAGTAAAGTTTAGTATGGTGGTGCAGTCATTAGTGCTGCTGCTTCACTGCTCTGGAACCCTTGGTTTGAACACAAGCCCAGGCAGTATTTGTGCAGAGTCTGCATAGCCTCCTGTGTGAGTATGTTTTTGTTTTTGTTTATTTTTATTTTATTTTTTCTGGGTGCTACTTGTTTTTGTCCCTCACATCCTAAAAATTTACATGTTAAGTCAAATGTTAATTCTGAATTGGATCTGTATGAGTGATGGTGGGTACATGCTGCAAAGAACTGGCAACCCACCTATGATTAATGCCTACCTTACTTTGAGTGCTGCAATGACTGAGAACTAAGTAAACCTGTTAGAAGACTGCCAGATGGATGGACGAACAGACAAGTAGAAATAAAATTTTCCAGAATTATTTATCAAGAATTAACCTCCTTGATGTTAACTCCGAGTATAAGTCAATTTCAGAATTCTATGACTTTATGGTTAACCGGGAGTTAGGCTCAGGTGATGTTTAATGGTCCGCTTTACAACATAAAGACCAAATTACTTTTGTCTAGTGGATGAAATAACATTATACTGCAAAAACATCATTACGTTTTCTATGAATTTTACCCCTCTAAGTTAAATCATCAATATTCATGAGTCAGTTTTACAACAAACAGAAAGTGAACTATTTGTTGAATCAAGGGATAATGAGGACAATGTGAATTGGCTATCAGACAATGACACAGATAAACAAACTGACTGACCTGGCACGATATACCTGGTGAATTCGAATGTATGAAGTTTCAGCATTGTGCAAGTAGGAGTGCAGCAAGGAGGCACAATGACTGTAATCAACAAGAACAAGAAAGATGTTAGCCCCCTAAGCACTGTTCATAACACAAAAAGTCAATGTAAATTTCAGGGAAAATGTGGAAGTCACTAAGTCTTGTGCAGCGGTAGCTTACAATAACACAAAGGGCACATTGATCATGCGGATCAGGAGCTGACGTTCTACCATCTCATGCACAAGCAACAGAAAAAAAAAAATATAAGAGTGCAAAGAAACACACTTCAACTGTCCCGATTGTGACAGGTTGTGCTTTTGTGACGTCAAAATATCACACAAAGGACTTGCGCTAAACTGCATCGCTACAGCAGTGGACACTAGACATACCTTTCCTATGGTACTTACGTTGAGGTTTTGGAATTTAAATCTCTGTTACACATAATAACATTTTTTTTTGGATAAAAAATATCAACATTTTTGGCTCGGCTTTCTAGGGGTAAACATTTTATTAAGAAGGCTACAAATCAGAAACATACTTCAAATACACATTTATAAGATTAGACATATAGATTTATTCTAAGTCAACAACTACTTATTTTAAGTGAGAAAGCAATCATTTTACAAGTTTGTAACGAAAATGAAAATGGGGTAATGATAATGGTTATGGAACATTAACTGAAAAACTAACATTTGATTGGCTTGAGTAGTAGTTTTTTTGTTTTTGTTTAAGGGATACACACTTAACCAATACCAGCACGCATGTGTGCATTAAATTAAAAAAATGATAAGCAATCAACTCTGAATGTCAATAGAGCCTGCTTCACCATCATCTCATATGAAGAGGTGTTCAATTAAAATTCAGTTAAATTTAATTTTGTAAATCACACTTCAATTTGTAAGCAACCAGAGTACCAAGCTCTTGAGTACAAACAGAAAAACATAATGAACACCCATATTAACAGGGGAAACATATTTTAAACCAAGAGAAAGAGGCCAAATTAGTAATATTCATGTAGCCATTCCTCTTCTCCATGCAAAATCACCCAGCTAATGCACCCTGTAATATATTCTTGTCTTGATTAAACGTGAGATAGCTGAACTAATTGAATAACCAAGCTGATTAATCTTGCAGCCCTAGCATTTAATTGGATTAGCCAGTATTATATGTATGTGTACATGCAGATGAAAGAAGGGAGAAGGCATGGGAAAGGGGGAGACATTCTGCACAACTTCATAGTAACAGACGCTCGCACAAGCACTGGCAGCACACGTCATGTACTAAACAAATTAGGGCTATTTAACGTGTGGCTGCAGGGGACAGCAAAGTTAACAGGTCAGGGAGTATAATGACGGATCACTGCCATCCTTCTATTTTAAGATCTATTTGCTTTCTAGTCAAACATTATTGTTTTCTGTCATACAGTGGGATTTCAAACATTTCTCTTTCTCTTTTAGATTGAGGTTAATAAAAATCTCTGTGGGTTCCACAATACTAACCTCCCAAGTCTTATTTCAGCTTTGTCGAGTCTGTCTTTAACTCCATCCTCCCAATCCTACATAATTTCTGATTACAGTCATTGGCGTAGTTAGGCATGGTTTTAAAGTAAGCTGCCCGAGGTGTGCCATTCCAAATTAACAGGTGACGGAGGGTGGAGATCTCTTTATAGTCCTGTCATTTTTATTCATTGTACATCATATTCACATTGTTATGTTCACTAAATGACTATAGTGTAACACTCTCTGGTCTGCTTAATCAAACCCTGGGTCACTTTGTGGGGTTACTATCTTCAGATATTGTAGTATATTACATTTACTTTAACAGCTCTGAATTTTTTTTTGAAGAGAGAACAGTTTATTTATTGTATTACTCTATAAATACCATTGCTATGAAAGCAGAGAAAAAATTCTTTATCATTCTGTTTGTGTCACTAGAACCATAATTTCTGTGCATACATACATCTGTGTATTGAGATGCGTAGTACAGTTCTGAGTGCTACTTTCGTAACTCATTGATCAACAATACTGTTAATATATAAATTATCCTAACAGCTCACAGACAGTTTCTATGCAAGAGTATTCAACTGTTAAAATACACATGGGGCTTTTTCTTGCGTTTAACCCAAATGTAAAATGTATGCTTGCCGTTTTTTTTATTTGGTCATGCTTATCCCAATATTGAGTCAAAGGAAGCCTATGGTGACAGCACCAGGCACAAGGCTAGAACTCACTCACATAGGCTGAGAAATTAACTTATTGGATGTGAAGAAAAACATACTACACCATCAAAGGGATAAGGTGCAAGCAGCACATAAAAAGTAACCAAACTGTTGTGGAAACAAACGCTCTTCATTTCAGTAGGATATAAACAACTCACAGCAGTGTCCTAAAGGCTACTTGCCAACATACCAGGGACAGCAACTTCTTTCTGCCCTTCACTTCACCAAAGCATCTCAATTTCTGAAAACACAAGCACAGACAACTCTTGGGCTCATTCTTCTGAATCACCTGTATATTCACCTCTCACAATACCCAGGATAGAACAATGACAGACATCTAACTAAACTATGGTCTTATTAAGTGTTCAATATGTGCTATTGACTTTTACAGCACCAAAGAGCCTCTCTACGCTGCACCACTATTCAGGGAGTGGATGTGTGGCTGGTGCACTGCTATCAGTACTTGGGGTTCCACATCAATGACATGATGGACTGGTCCCATAACACACAGAAACTACAAAAGTACATCACCTCAGGAGAAGCCCACCAAATCAACAATCTGACTAAGAAGGCAGGCTCAGTTATGGGATGCACTCTCGACATGCTGGAGATAGCAGTGGAGGACAAAATGAAGACAAAACTGTTAGGCATTATGATCAATGTCACAAATTCCTTCTCTGAACGATAGCATTAAGTACTTTCAGCCAACGAATACCTACTATACCTTTATAATGCTTTATTGTATCATAAATTATAACTTTTCTCCTCTTTTGGTAATTCTGTTTGTGTATTTTGAAGGGTTGTTGATGGTTATTGTGTAATTTATTTATTTACTGAGCCTTTGTTTAAAGCTAAATTCGCCTTAGCATAAATAAGGTACTACCTATATTTGCATCTGTCTATGCATATTACACAATGCAGATCTCAAAAATGCAATAATTCTGTAAACTTTAGCAATGTTAACAGTTAAACGTGTAAGGACATTTTCCAAACAGATAACAACAACTGTCAAGATGAACACAGTCTTCCAATAGTAATAACCATCCATCCATTATCCAACCCGCTATATCCTAACTACAGGGTCACGGGGGTCTGCTGGAGCCAATACCAGCCAACACAGGGCGCAAGGCAGGAAACAAACCCCAGGCAGGGCGCCAGCCCACCACAGGGCGCTCACAGACACACACACACACACACACACACACCAAGCACACACTAGGGACAATTTAGGATCACCAATGCACCTAACCTATATGTCTTTGGACTGTGAGAGGAAACCGGAGCACCCGAAGGAAACCCACGCAGACATGGGGAGAACATGCAAACTGTACCCAGGGAGGACCCGGGAAGTGAGAACCAGCATTGCCATTTTTGTCTTCACTTGTTCGTACTGAATCCTGGCTGGTGTTTCTCCAATTTTAGCAACAGGTTATATTTTAACTTTGTGAGCTTTGGTTTGAGGCCATTTTCTTCGGATGCAGCATGTCCCAATGCTGAGCACTTGTCACCCCTTTCTGAAACACATTTCTAATTCGCTAAAATGTGCCTGTCTCCATTAGTTACCAATGGACCAATACATTTACGTTAGTTGTTCCCATATATATTTTTTGCCATAATGGTAAGATTGAAGACAATGTACCCAGTGGTGCAAACAGTAGTACCACTATGCCACCAACTTTTTGAGTTAATTAAATAGAATTAATTCTTTGATAAAGTGTTACCAGAATAAAAAGTGTCTTACGTGTGGATAAACTGGCAATGAAAGAAGACAGAAAACAATCATTTAACTGTATGGTTGACAGTTCAGAACATTGTAATAAATTTAAGACTCAAAGATGACCAAACTTTTTGCTTTACTCTTTCATTCATTAAATTCACTCTGCAAAACAGTTTGATATGATTGTTGGGTGAACATAATCTAGATGTGAAACCAGCCCACCAGACAACATGTGCGGTGGCAGTAGTAGCAGCAACAGTGGTAGTAGAAATAATACAGTCATGTAGTACATGTGTGAACACAACCACACTTCCTCATGGATCTAATTCTGAATTTATTAGTGAAACAACCAACTTGCATGTCTTAGGGACACAGGAGAAAACCAAAAGACCTGGAAAAAACACCAAAGACAAAGGCAAAATGATCCAATTCCAACCAAGATATGGAATATGTCAGGAATTGAATTTGGGACTGGGGAGATGTTAGGCATCCAACACTGCTTTACAACATCAAAAAGACTCAGGCTCTGTTCACCATACTTTAAAAAAAAAAAAATTAGCAGATATTAGTCTCCATTTTCACCTTTCACTCACAGTACCCTGACACTCCTAACCCCTGAAAGCAAGACACCCTTGCAATCGCTCTCCAGAGTCAAATACAGCACTTCTGAAAATGCAGGCTCAGCAGTGCAGTGTAGATTGGTGAAAACAGTTTTAAAAACGGCAGGCTCTAATTACGCTTTTATTGGTTTGTGCTTATTATGATGCCCTTCTGTGATTGGATCCTGCTCATTACAAAGTCTCATTTCCTGATTGATCACCATTAATGGTGGAAGGCCATATTCTAACATAGCGGACACAGAGAAGTTGCTTTTCCACGGCACGTGTGCTGCTTACCTGTATGTAGCTCAATTGCATTTTGTACAACGTGAATGCGGCATACAAGCGCAAAAGTCAAATCATTTAATGGTTGCTGCAGTTTTGTGATAAATCCCTTGGTTGGTGATGTAACTATCCCTTCAAGGATGACACCTCCTCTTCCTGTTCCCACAAATGCCAGTGTAGGCACACATCTACATCAAATGCATTTTCAGTCATTTAACGTGGATGGAAAGACTTTCGTAAAACAATGTGAAAATGCTAGTGTGGACAGAGATCATTTTCATTTTAAATGAAAAAACAGAAATGTGGATGTAGGCTGAATCTTGTATAGCAGATTTCCCTTCATTTGCTGTTGATTAACTTTTTAATAAAAATGCTTCAGTTACACTGGGCCACAGAATTTTGTCTGCAATTGGAGGCTTCAAGTTGAATTAAAAGGCAATCAAAATTCAAACTCACTGGGTTTAAACACTGGGGCTCCAGACGGATAACAAAACAGCTACTTTAAAATTGATATACAGTAGATTAGTTTAGCGAATAGTCATATTTGATTTACAAAACAAAATTATATTATCAAAATATAATATATTATTAACAAACTTAAGTAATTCATATAGTATTGTAACGACCAGTGTAACAAGCAAACACAACTTTGAGGTCCTATGTTTTACTTGGAGTCTTCATTTCGTAACAAAAGGTGCCACGACTTATACGTCATTATCTGGGTTACGTAAACCAGAGCACACTTCCAAAACAATAAAAAAGCTTTTCCTACTAATCAGTTTATCTCCTGCCACTCACTGTCTTTTTCTATACCGCAAATACTCCTGCTTATTGTCTCCTAGCTAACTACTCAAAAATTCCTTCTGCCGTACCTTCCTTTTTCTCCTAACTTCTCCTGTCCCTCATGTCCATCCTTTACAGAACAGAAGACTTTCACCCAGTCCCATCACTTACAGCATTCATTTCATCCTTGTTGCCCCCCTACAGCTCATCACAAGCTGCCTGCACGTTATAATATATTAACAAAACATAATATAGCAGAACTTAAAAAGAAAATTTAAATGCCGAAGAACATTAACATTAATACAAAATAACACACACATACATTTGTCGGCCATAACAATGAATAGTAGATTAATTATAACAAAAGAGAAAAGCTAAGAAACACTATTCAAACTGAAGGTACGTAACTGACGCTGTGTTTTCAAAATGCGGCATGACAAGTGGTGCTGGCAAAGAACACTATGCACTAGGCACAAGGAAGAGTTGTTCTAATGTGTATAGCTCACAGCGTACCACAAATCAGTAGGGATAGGTAGGATCTGGTGGTTTGTTTGTTTTTTTTTTTGTTTTTTTTTTTTTAACAGAGACTGATGGTTAATCAAGTTACAGATAATCATGGTTTTACTATATTAAGAAACCATCCTATCACATTCAGGGTCATGAGAGACTGAGCTGATCTGGACAGCACTTGGCACAAGGCAGGAATCAGCCTGGGATGGGATGGACTGCCAGCAGAAACAGTAAATCTGTCATGAAAAATGCTGATGACACCACTGAAATGATCCGATTATCACCAGAAGAAAGCCACTGATATTGGTGACAATATCAAAAATCTGCCATGCAATGTCAAAGATAGACTTGCACTGAGTAGGAACAAAATTAAATGAAAATTGATGGACTTAAAAAATAGCATTGCTCACCAATTTCACATCATCATTACTAACACAGAACTATAAATATCTGACAGTGTTACAATCTTGAGAGTCCAAATCATGTATTATGGACTAATAATAGTAAGTGTATCCTAAAGTAGCATAGTGATGACTGAACATTCAAAAACAAATGTGCAAATTTTATCACTTTTTATCACCTTTCCAGTACAATAAAAATATAGGATATTACACAATTAGATAAGGCAAAATTCACCAATCTATAACTTCCTTGCCTTATCAAAAGTTCACCTTATTGTTCTATAACATCAATAGGCAGAAAAAAAATCACTGGAGTAGACTGCTATCCATGAAAGGCATGCACATCAAATGTCACACAATGTAAGAGCCCAGCCATCACCCATTCATATCCCGTATGTTGGGCAGGGATTAAACTTATCTGATTCAGCGGCCATTTCTAGTCCTCAAATTTGTGTATTTTAAACAACTGCAGTACTAACAAACCATCTGCTATGTTCTGCCCTGTGTGGGCACTGTCCTAATGGTTCTTGTTTGCAGATGAACATTTTCATTTATTGTTGCTATTACTGTCTTCGAGCCCTTTTGAACAGGAGCTGCAATGAACTGCATATTACAATAAAGATTAACATAAAGAGAACTCTCAAAAATCTGTTTTTTAAACAGTTTCTTTCTCTCACATGCACACCTGCCTGCTGACTCTGCAGACAATATTTAAACAGGTAAGCAGGCATCAAAATCAGACAAAATGGGCCAAAGGCCATGAATGTGTCATGTCATTTGGTGGCAGATCTGCCGGCATGAGTAAGTCAGAAATCAGCAACCTTGGCAGTCCCTTGCTTGGTATCAGATTATTCATCAAATTAGTGCTGGAAAACTGTTCCAGCAATAATCCCCGACACAATAAAAAGGAAATGCAGAATGGCTTAGAAAAACACTTGGTTGTCCGTTCTATTAAACGTCATTCATTCTCTTTCTAACCTACTGGCAGCACCAGGCACTCTGACTGTCTACAGTCATTAACTAGTCCAGTGTCAGAAGTGGTCTCAGGAGGATGAAGGTGGCATGGAGCTCGTGCTGAATACTGACAGTAAGTAGCAATCACTAAAATTATAATCAATGGGGCTGGCTTGACAATATTGTTCTTTTGATTTTAGTGGATATACTTTAATTTGAGAATTTATAGAATTTAATCTGAATTGTAATTCAAGCCTGACGTGCCAGCTCCTATTGTTACCCTAGACAGGAAATGTGGAGCTCCCCAAAAAGTCTTTTTTTTTTTGTGGGCTAAGATTTTGGGGTCAACTGAAGATAAAACTTTTTTTTTCTGTGAAACTAATGGGCTAGGGTCACATAGCTAACAACCAAGTACATCAGATGAGTCAAAAAGGTTTGACTGAATGCCCAATTGATTTGATCTGATCTAGCAATTGATGGCTGAGGTCAGTTTTACTGCTGTCGTGGAAAGCTAATAAGGTGCTTACAGAACATAAAAACTAGAGAACAGGAAAACCAAGGTGAGATCAGATGGATCCCAGTTACTAATGATTGAAGTTGATGGGGTGACTGTAATATGGCACAACTCCATGACACCATGTATCTTTATTCCAGGCGATGTTCGCAACATAACGGCATGAGGTCTGTTTTCACAAGTAAATGTCAAAGGGTATCAGACCTTCACTGCCAATCAAGTACATCCACTTACAGCAGCAATGTACCAAACCTCAAATGGGAATTTTCAACAGGTAAATCTCTACATGACATGACCAGGAAGGTTCAAAAATGACTCCAGAAACATGACTGATAATCCAGCCTAATGCAGTGGCCTCACCACTTATCAGATGGGAGTCGCGACAAACATGACTAAAGAAAGATCCGCCAACAAATAATCTGCAAAAAACAAGGGACTGTGTGGAAACATTGGCTGGCATCTCTTTACCACACTTTCCAAACCATGTTGTGTCCACACCTTTATTAACTCAGGCTGTCCTGAAATCCAATGGAAGGTGGAACAAATGGTCACTCAGGGTATGTCCTTTGGTTTTAATGTGCCAATATAAGTATAAAGTTCTACGCTCTGTTCTACTTGCTGTGATACAAAATTGAAATTCTTGGGATTTTCCTTTATCATTATGTCAGAAATTCTGCAATTTGTTAAACTCATAGAACACAGAAAAAGGTAGGTTTAAAGTATAAAAAGGCGTACTTAGAAATATTTATTTACTCATCCACTGAGTGAAGTTATGCATTTTGCAAGGTTTCCAAACAGTGAACTCAAGGTCTCTGTACCTTTTATGTTTTAGTTGCTAAGCAGTTAATGATTGATATAAAAGGTGCTCTAACCTAAACTGAAAAATTAAATAATGGCATTCCATCTATTATCAAAGCATTCTGATGCCACACTATTCTTTATGCCTTTCAGGCTTAGCTAACACCATTAAATTGTCAGTTTTCTACAATTATCAATGTCTGCAGGCCCAAATGACTGCCCAAGCATTCCCCGCCAATGAATAATGCAGGGAGACTGTGCATTCTATCAGCTTTACTTACAATCCAATAACACGGTGTAGCAGAAAGCCTGCAGGGTTCCATATGACAGAATTATGTCAGAAGCCGAGCGGATTCTGTTATTCCACGAGGTAAGAAATGCTTCAACCAAGCCAGTCAATAAATGGTGTTATATAGCCTAGGAATTATAATGGATACTTGACTACTGTAGAGAGGAATCGCAGCAATGAGACAAAGCAGATTTCCTGACAAACAGAATAGTTCAAGTTAAGCCACAATCACAGTGAATTAATCTACTTAATTTTCAATTCCTTATTCAACCATTGCTATTCACCTATCAACATAAAAGAATTCCTAAAATCAAATGTAGAAAAAAGACAGCTGGAAACACAACACAGACTTTTGGTTTTATCCATTGTAAGTAAGTTATGATAGAGTGCAACATCAAGAGGTCTGAAGGTGCATGAGAGAGTAAGAAGTACCAGAGAAGTATGTGAGGTTTGTCCAGGATAAGTATGAGGGAGTGAGGACTTGGGTTAAAAGCAGTGTTGGGGTAACAGGTAAGATTCCAGTTAGAGGAGGTCTGCTCCAGGAATCTTCTTTAAGTCCTTCCCTCTTTGATCTGGTTATGGATGGGTTGACTGGTGGGATAAAAGTCCAATCACCCTGATGTACTTGGTTGTTAGCTAAATATAACTATATATAGCCAAATAAGAAATGAGACAATCAGAGGTACAACAGAGGTGGGAGAGATATCTAAGAAAGTGTAGGAAAGGTTGAAAGTGAAAGGACATGTGATCAGGAGACACAACAAATATGTTGGCAAAAGAGTGATGGGAATGGAAGTACAAGAGAAGAGAAAGCAAGGAATGTCAAACTGAGGAGGACGGATAAAGTAAAAGATGATATGAAGGAAAAGGGCTTGACTGGGGAGGATGTGCAGGACCGAGTTGCTTGGAGATGGTTGATCAAGCACATCAACCCCACACAGAAGTGTGAAATCATGAAGAGAAAGAAGCAGTAATAAGTTATTGTTTTTCTGCTTCATCCTTGTCTTTTCCAGGGTACTTCTGTAAACTTTCTTCAACTATTTTTCTATAAAATGTAAAAATGTATTTTTGCACTTCTTCATATATAGGTTTATAGAGTACAGTGAAATCTGAACTTGCACGTTCTCATCAACACACAACATCTCGCCACTCTCCTCCACCATGATTATGGGGTATAACTACCTTACCATAAAATTTAAGTCTTCTTTACCCAAAATGTAAAAGAGAAAAATCACAGAATAACAAAATCCTGCATTCATTTCAAAGACATTTTTATTTGCCTTCATTATAGTAACGTTAAGCAGTAGATCTCAGACCTTTTTATGCATAAGTCTTTCAAAACAATGAAAAGTAATTTTGCTTACAGCTTCCGTTGTCATTGAGAACAATCAAGTAAGTTTATCCATGGCTGATACAAAGCACCATGTAACTTCAACAATTCTAATACTGCACATCTGTTGTTCTTCATTATAATGGCAATACATTTCTTACTTTTCACCTATCCCTGTGATCACCCCTCAAACCGTTAGCCCATTTCTTAAATAGTACACACCCTTGCTGGCATTTTCTTACTGAGTTGATTCACCTTTCTTCTGTAAATTTCAGCAGGTGGTATACAAATATTTAATTATCACTCAGTATTCCTCCTTGGAGCAATCCAGTGGAGTGGTTATCTATAAAAATAAAAATCTTAATACCCTTGTTTGTCTTTTGACTTGTTTGGCTTCATTTAATTTTATTTATCCATTCTGCACACCAAGAACCTGCTTTCAGCCCTCAGATGGCTCCTTGTCTGTATGTCTGAATTGGCTGTATCTATGTTCACAATATTTTGCATGTAGTGTGCCACTGGTCCATCTTAAAACACACACTGTAGGCCGTTTCAAATGTTTCATCAAAAAGGGAGGTTGTAATTGGCAAGGCAAAGATCGTACCACGCCAAAACAGCCAAGTCAAAATTTTATGAAATATCTGCATGAATATTACTGTGGATGCAACTTGAACTGTTTTAGGCCTTTTGGAGGGTGGGAATGCAAAACCAACTAAAGCATTATCACACCAAAACAGTTCAGCCAATGGTAATGAATTTGACTTTTTGTTTAGGCATAGGCACTACTTACAGCGATGGCCACACATTCCATACTAATGATTTAATGGAAAGGATATAGGTTCAACACAAAAACTGCTTATTACTCAAAAATTACTATGCCTACTTTCATAAACATTTGTATTTACATTACTGTTCATGCAATTTAAAATAAAGGCTTCATGGAATTTCAAAAATTTGACATCCCACATTGCACCAAAAGAGCAGAGTGGATATTCATGAAATTGTCAATCGATACTATAGTTAATCCAACTTAACATGCAGAGTATATGGAGTTTCAAAACTTTTCATCCTGAATAAGGAGCAACAAAAAAACTGGTAGTTTTAAGTGGCTTACACGCCATATCAATGATTCAGTTATACAACAAGCCATCAAGTTTATTAATGGAGGCTTAAACATTTATTCAGTAAACCACAGCAAACCAATAAACATAAAAAAGTAATGTTCATGATTCCAACCCATGAAGGAGTTACCACAATTATCAAAGAAACAACAAATTCGCAACTTATGAGAGCAGAGAAATTGATACAGGGGTACTGTACATGTCAGATGGGACACAGCCAATAAACATAAAAGCATCAACATTTTAAAAATATATAAATACTGCACTTGCTTTGTTCCCTTAATATATTAAACAAACAAGCATGGGCAATGCCAGGGTACTTCGCCTAGACTGTCAAATTTGTATGTGATAAGAAACTATAAACCACAGACTTCCATATACTCAAAAGACAAATGAAGACAGGAAAAAGGCAAAAACTCAAGATACACTGAGTCACCTTCTTAAAAAAAAAAAAAACTAGAGCTCATTAATAGGTAAATTTTTTAACCTCCATTCTTTTAACATGCACATAATTTATACATGACTAGAAATTAAGCTAGACTTCCTACCTTTTCTCCACGGTTACATTCACATGCTGATCTACATCTGAGTGTGTTCCATTTACGTTCATGACAGTGTTTTCCGGTAGTGATTTATTGAACAATAATTAATAAAAATAAATGTGTTTGGAGTATTTTAAGCATACAAGTGGATGACTTGTGGATTATGCAATGCAAGCGACATGGTATTTTAGTTACTATTTGCACTTGTCCAGTGTTGGTCACATAGAAGCATATTATATCAGAAACTTGTCTCCTTTCTTTATGAAAACAATAGATAAAAAATTTTTCTTAGCCATCGCTACAAACTATTTGGGGTAAGCAGCATATTTATATATATATATATAAGAAAGAAAAAAAAAAAAAAAAAAAAACAACAGGGGTGGACAAATTGATAGTCTGAATGCCTAGGACTACCAGCTTTAATTCTGGACAGCCAAACTACAAACCACAAAGCTTAATGAACTACCAGATGTTTCAGAACTTTGGTCCATGTAATATTTTTTTCCTATTTAAAAGCAATCTGATAAAAACAAAAACACCCAATTCCTTAACGTGGGTGTAACTTTTAAAAACAGCTGCTTAAAGTGCACCAGACTGTCAGAACCACCATCTAAAGCCTGATTAATACTTTTCTAACTACAACCAATGCAAATGTGGTGTCATGTATTCAAAGTGGTAAATCTCAAGTGGGTTACATGGGTTCCAGGATGAGTAACAAAGGGCTGAAAATGATGCAATAGGCCATCAAAGCACAAGATCAACATGCAAAAACATTTGAAGTACATCTGATCATCAAGTAGGTTACCCATTCATGAGAATATTATACTCGTTCTTCCTTTGCCACTTTTGGTTAACACGTCTGATACTCCTCCCTTTTTTCCCCTGTTAAAGACAGTAATGTCGCATATCTAAAAATTTCACAGCAGAGAAAGTGAGACTGTTGAGAGAGGAAGAGCTGTGTCAGTGATTACTTGGTTTAAGAGGGAAAAAAAGGTGAAGGTGGAATGTCAGGTCCAGTAGCCAAAAGCTGCAAAGGCGGGGCAAGTATAATAATCTTGTCAGGAGGGACATACTTGATGAAAAATTTGAATGCCTTCCTCACACTTTGACGACTTGTTGCATCATATTCAGCCCTTCGTTCATCATTCTAGCACCTACGTAACCAACCTCTTCTACATGCACAAGTCTACTAGTGAGCAAAATAGAGAAATTGTGTAGTCTATAAAGTCCATAAAGCAAGAAAGCGAAACAAAAGCATTAGCTTTAAAACCAATGGAGCAATGAAGGCAAGAACACAAAATGATTATGCTCTCACAATTTACCACAATATAAATTAACACCTACTTTGTTATGGATTTAATAAAAAAAATAAAAAAAAAAAAACAGAGAACACGGCAATACCATTCCACTAGTGTTTCAATACCAGTTACAAGAGAAAGGAGTCATAATTACAAGCAATATTATGACAAAAATAAGTTGAAAGTAACTTTCATATACTGGAGAAACTTTTTCAGCAGATTAAATACAGAGGATGTTTTGCACAGTAGCAGTTACTGTAGGATGGGGACATCATCAAAACCAAGTAGGAGAATGGTCCATGCAATATGCAGA
This sequence comes from Polypterus bichir lapradei, assembly GCA_026402145.1. Taxonomy (NCBI): domain Eukaryota; kingdom Metazoa; phylum Chordata; class Cladistia; order Polypteriformes; family Polypteridae; genus Polypterus; species Polypterus bichir. Next base: position 5,321,680 of record JANRMT010062828.1, on the reverse strand, counting down.
GAGCATCCAGAAACCAAACATAAAAGTATCTTTTTGTTTTCAGGCAAAACGTTAGGACTGAAAACATGAGAGAGCACAGTAATATATATATATGTACTCTGGGCTTCTAACAGGTATACTTGAGGGTGAGAAAATGGTCCTTACTATTAGCCTGAACAGTACAGAGTGTGAAGATGCTTTTTCAGGCCTAAATCTCATTTTTACTAACATTAGAACCCCCTCAATGGTCCAAGCATGACACATTTTAACATAGCTGTATACATAGATCACTATATATCATGATCACATAGATCATCTGAAGCTCAGAATAGCCCTGAAGGTCAAACTGATGTTTTTGAAAGAGAAACTAATAGGTGGAGTTTAAATCAGAGAATACAATATTAATGCAGTAATTCAGTTCATTTATGATAAACTATTTGTGTACATTAGAAAAAAAGCCCATACATTGACATGGCATGTTCCTTTAAAAAAATCATCCATTTACTAAAATCTTCTCTTGCAAGATGCCGATTGTGTTTATATTGTGGTAGAAGAGTGCTATACACTCATGTATAACAAAACTTCATAAACAGACATTCCTGTAAAAAAGTTGCAAGTAACCATGCATCCTGTATTTTACTGTGGTACCTACCTGTTTTATGCTGGGCTACCAGAAAGCATACATGAACTATCAGGTTTGCAAAGCTGGCAGCCCAGAAGAATACTACTGCATATGCATTTACAATTAATTTGTCCACCCCTGAAGAATATCATTTGTGAGTGGAGTATAATTAAAATAAATCACTTTATTCGGTTTAGCAAGCTGACATACAGTGGTGTTGACCACGTCACATCTCCAAAGACGGCATTTTAAATATCAGCCTGCTTGATCTGTTTAGTGAGGATGCATGTTCTCCCAGTATCTTAAGGTGGGTTTCCTCCAGCAACTCCATCTTACAAATCCTAAAAATGCATGCTAATAAGCATCTCTAAAATGGCCAAGTATGAGTGAGTGAGGGTGTGGGTATGAGCATACCTTCCACACTTTAGTCTCAAGACAAGCAGTTAAGTTGACTAGTCTGCATTGTAGCAGAACAGCCTGCTATTCATGGTTGGTTCTTTCCATTCTCAAAATGCTACAAGTCCGATGCCAGATTCCTGCAATCCTATAGTGGAATAAATATATTCTGAAAATAAAAGGATTAACTGATGATTCAAAAAGTTCATTTCAAACAAGATAAATGTTATATTCTGTTGAATTTCAGTTACATACATAGAGATTATGATTAAGCATAAAGTAAACCTGAGAAACAGTATAGAATATTATCTTTGCTACCACATCAATAGGAAGAAGAAAAAAAAAAAAAAGCTTAATTCAAAGTATAAGTCAAATACACATAAAAAGAATATGTAGCTCTGCCTAAACCAAAAGATTTGAAAGAAATAACTTGTAAGCCAAACTACCTTATGTGATATGAATGCTAAGGCTTTACTTACTGTGCTTGCAAATAAAAAGTTTAAACATATTGTCAAAAAGGATTAAAATGATAATGTTGTACAAGTTTTTTTTTTGCTGCTTCTTTTTACCTTCTTTTCAGTTGTTAAAGCATGAATATGGTTAAGAAGAAGTATCTTGCACCACTGTAGTATGTTCAAATAATAAACATAACATTCTCAGTCCTACAAAGCCCAGTTTAGAGTCAAGCGGCAGAATCTATACCAACAATATCAGGTAGAAAGATGCAACCGGACATGGATATGTTCCACATGCACAAGACAACATTCACACAGAATTAACCATAAATCTAGCATACATATCTTAGGGAACATGGGATAAAACGTAAATAAACATGATGGAAACATGAAAACACCACCTAATTAAATCACCGTGATGTCCTTACATTGATGGATTAAAGGCCAGAAGTCGACATGATCATCATCATCAAATTCTTCCATGAGAACCCTGAATACAATGAGGACTGACTGAGGTCATTTATGTTAGGTAGAATGCCTAGAGGAGGCTGGGTGGTCTCTCGGCCTGGAACTCCTGCAGATTTTATTTTTTTTCTCCACCCTTCTGGAGTTTATTTTGTTTTTTCTGTCCTCCCTGACCAACGGACCTTACTTTTATTCTATGTTAATTAGTGTTCCCTAATTTTAATTATTTATTTTGTCTTTTTTCTCTTTCTTCATCATGTAAAGCACTTTGGGCTACATTGTACGAAAATGTGCTATATAAATAAATGTTGTTGTTGTTGTTGTTATTTTAAATAGGACTCTGACTTGCCAGACTCCAGTTTTGGTGCAAGTGATCAGGAGATCGAGATCTAAAATGAAAGTGCAGTACCAGCGTCAGCTGATCGTGGTGCTGAACATGTTTGTGTAGCTGACGTGCCTATGGCAACATTCGTCTGAGAGGACCACCATTTACTAATAGCTGCTGCCACCAGAGACAGCTAACACATGGCAACAGCGCACTGCATGCAGCAACTGACATTTTATGTTAATTTATGTGAGAAACCATTGCTTTATGTGCTTTTCAGAAAACTGGGTTTTCTGGAAAAATATTCAGCCTTGGGAGAAAAGGAAAATAATAATATAGCCCTAAAAGAGTAAAAAATTGTACTTACTGCTGTCAAGTTCGTTGAGCAAGTTGAAATTGCCGACTATAATGTGGTATTAATGCACTTGTGTACAGAGTGGTTAGCGAAAGATGAGCACTGATGTCTTACGTAAGATGGGAGAAGTGTAACACAGCTTCACCCTACAGCGAAGCAGTACCGCAAATGGAACCAATCTCTTTATACACATAATGAATTCAAGTAACTACACTCCTACTGTGCAGGCTTATTGAAAACATCTAATTAAAATTAGGTTTTGTTTATAATGCACACCCCAAATTTTAGCGAATTAAAATAAATGAAAAATTGAACACATTTTACATGAGATTTGATGGTAAATGTTCACTTAATGAAATTCCTGCACTATTCTGCACGGCAACTGTGTAACACAGCAAAAATAACCCACTAGCCATGCCACTAGAAGGACAGTTCTACAGCCATTCTGGTAAACATGAATTTTGAATAACTGGCCGAAAAAGAAAGGTAATACCTGTGGGAGCATACACACATATCTCATATCTGTAGTCCCGGGTCTACTTCTAATTAAAATTTTGATGTAATTAAATTCCATGCCCTTTTCTAAAAGGCCAAAGAAACAAAGAATGCTACACTGGAACCAAATAAAAGTGGTCAAAATACTCAAAAACAATAATAAAAGCAAGATGATTTAGTATGTCTGCAAAGTAAACCACATACTTAAATTCATATAGGACAAAGAAGAGCTGTAAAAATATGAAATAACTAACAAGTTACATGGTTGAAATAAAGAGCTTTTAAATTGTTGGATGGATGAGATAATTTGAAATATGTAGCCAGTAACTAACCAGCAGAGCACATGGGATTGAAAAGTCACCTTTAGTTTTTAAAAAAAAAAAAAAAAAAAAAAAAAAAAAGAAAGAGTGACGTTGTTTCAAAAAAGCTCTATGATAAAACCACAATTATGCAGGACATGGAGTGCTGCAACCAAAGAAAACTAATGTAGCATCATCAGTATCCCTGCTGAATCATTTCCATCATGCTCAAGTCTTTGAGAGGCCAGTTAAAAAAAAAAAAAAAAAAAAAAAAAATCACAATGAAAATGCTGGCATCTGATCAAACACTGCAGGGATTCAGCTTCAAATCAAGATGCCATGAAGGAAACAGCCTCAGGAAATACTACTTTCATTGCAATGCTACTCATCAATGAGTTGCATGGTGTCCGGAAGTATAAAATATTAGCATGCATCATTGAAAAAGTATTTCAAACTCCCTTATATAATTTAAAAAAAAAAAAACAAAACCTGCACACTACAATCGTTTGAAAAATGAAAGCAACCAAGATCCCAGAAGTTCTATTTTTGCAGAGCATGCTTGATTAAGCAGGCTAATCACAACTGAGGCTAATTGTAAAACAATACGGCAATCAAAAGAAACCAGCAGTCATGCATACCACACAAAGCTTAAATCCACTTGAGGGAATGTTAAGGCCAAGTCACTTCACACAATTTCAATCTGTGCTTTGTTGATGAATAAACTGAATCTGCATTTCTGTTTGACACAAGTGAACGACAGATACCTTATAAAATCCACTTACTATATATTTAAAGCAATACAGGCCTTGCTTTAAAAAAAAACTACTTGTGAAAAGGCTTTTCTAGTCTCCCCTTTAGTCTGAAAAACTAATTGTTGCCAACAGTTGAGGTAGGGATTCTCATCGCACAGGGATCACCACAGTGCCCCACAGACATGGCCAGCAACACTGCTGCACTGCAAACAATGAAGGCAGAAAGTTATGAAAGTAAGGCCACTCACAGAAGACTTTGGCAGTAAGTACACAAGTCATCCTGTTCTTCTTCTTCACTGTGGTTACTGGTTGATAAAACCAGACAGTCTGCTTTTGAATAGCATTTCAGATACCTGTTGCTTAAAGTGATAACAACACTGAAGAAGGCATGTTGGGGGCATGGAAAGCAGATTATCCCCAACCATCATTTGCTTATTCTACAATTAGTGATAAATTAACTTTAAGACGACTGTGGTCTATAGTTTGCAGGGTGTATACCAGTGTAATTAAACATCCATCCTTTCTTGACTCCATTTTATCCAGTCAGGGTTTTATGGGAAATGGCTCATTCCACCATGGTGTGTTAGCAAGTGCCTCTGGGCGTCTTTTCTGCCCACTCCTGTCAGACAATTCAATGCTTCCAAGTAATATACTTAAGTGTATTTTTATTTATTTATCGATTGAATTAATTGTCCTTAGAGACTGTATCCTTGTTTTTTATATTTCTGCTACTGTATGGATCTGAATTTCCACATGGGATTAATAAAGTTTAGCTAATCTAATTAAAATATCTGAAAAAAGAAAAAAAAATTCTAACCACTTAACCAGTTCACACTCCCAGAGTTTGAATGCTTATCCTGGGTTCCTGGGTAAACTGGGAACAGGGTGAAAGCCAGTCCTGAGTGGGAAAACTGTCCACCACATGACGCACCTACGGCTGTAGACATCAGGCCAAAACACCATATTGTAACCAGCTAACCCTAAAACATATACATCTCTGAGATGTGCGAGGAAAACCAGAGTAACAGAAGAAAAGCCTATATAGGCACAAGAAAAGCACAGGGACAGCAGGCAGGCAAATGTCCAGGCAGGGATTTAAACCCAGCACTATGTACTTATGAAGCAGCAATCTGGCCACTGTGCCACCCAAGGTACATGCCTAGTGCAATGTAAACTTTTTATTAAATTTCACAATAAACAATCAGGTAAAATGCAACACAGAAGTGTTTTGTAATTTCAACATAAACGATTGAAGTAATATTAACTTTCAGCATGCCCACTGTTACTCTGGATACAAAGAGGAACACGATTTTCAAATTCCTCTAACACATTCTGCAGAAGTGTTTGAGTTATGGCACTGATCACATTCATTATTCTAACATGTTTACCGAATAAGGGTTTTCTTGAGTAAACTTTAGTTTAAACATAGCCTCACATGAAAAAAAAAATCTAATTGAGACAAATCTGACAGCTAATATGGACTTCGGCTCAGCTAGCCAGAGAATGTAATTGACCTTTTCTTCAACTGAAGTCATTCGGTTTAGTGTGGGGTTTATCATCTGGAAAGTACAAGAAGGAAAGGAAAATAAATGAACTATTGACAGCCCAATCTAAATCTGGAAAAAAGTTCCTGTCTGTTGCATTTTGCAAATTATTCATTTCTTATATAGGTTACTCAAAAACATGAGGACTTTACAGCAGCTGCATACTGCCCACATTAAGAAACCATTTAGGATTAAAAAGACTGACCCTGAGTCAGAAATAAAATACAGCAAAGAGCAAAAATGGCATTAAATGAAATGCTTTTGCCCATTAAAACACAATGGTGAGTGCTAAAAAAATGCCAAAATTGTGCATAATATTCATAATAATTATTATCATACTAAAATTCAGCATTGACACTCTGATTCCACCTAACGTTATGCTTTTATCAGCTTCCCCCATGACGCCTTCACATGCCTAATCGCTGTGATTCACTATAGCTGCTGTATGGCCGGCTACTGTAGAAGCTGCTGCAAAAGTGAAGAATGCACCACCACCAAAACAAGAGCCTATAAATATTAAACAGGTCAATCTACTAACCACTTAGAAAAGCAAGTTACATTGGCTCAAAAAAGAAATATGTGCTGATAAAATGACTTCAATGTACTGCAAAGGATCCTCTGTGATCTGTGATCTTTAGGTGTGACATCAATCAACCACATATCTGCATGAATTTTAGTCAACCTCTCTCTGATGATGGTCTAGAAATGCAAAATTTAGGAAGATAACACGTTGGCTAATGTTAGCAAAAACAGTACATTAGCAAACAAGGTTGGAAACTTAAATCAGTGGTTGTCAAAGTGTGGTCTACTGACCACCTGTGGCCTACAAATTTTGCTAAAGAGAATTGTAAGATAACAGTCATTGTATCAGAGACAAGCCTAGATACATCAGTTCATTATATATGTGCTTGGGTGTTTATTTAGAACAATTTGGGTACCACGTGACAGACATGCTATTAAATGAACACAACAAAACCTCTAACACTGCCACAGAGAAGAATACCAGCTTACTTTCTTACAGAGTTTCATTAAGTTTGCCACCGTTGGCAACTTCCACAAGAATCACAATGAGCGAGCCAACAGATTCAAATAAGAATAACTAAGAACTTTACGAATGAACAACAGGAAAATGGCATTCATTCTAACTCTACTAATTTTTAGGCACAAGCACCAGCACCCTCTTCCATCTCTTTTACTATAATTAATTTCCTAAGCCGTACACTACTACATTACTGGTGGTATACGCACATACTCTGCCATTATATACTAAAGCCCAGGTGTTAAACCAAGATCTTGGATAGCAGTGATTCTGAAATCCAGCAGTGGCTGACTTGGTTTTTTTTTAACATTCATAACCCTTAATAATTTCTATTTTTTACGACTTTCAGCAGCCAAAAATGTTTAAAACACCAATCCAAACTAACTTGAGCTGACACGATGTTGAGGCAGTAAGTTGATAAATAAAAATGTAGCTTCTCTAGGGTACTCAAACTGTTAAATAAAGAGATGTGACACATTTTAAACAATATTATTTACCCAGTGACAAAGAGACGCATTGTGCCAATGGTATTTTACCAGATGAATTAGTATGGTCACCATTCAAAATTCTGAGCAAAATGGCATATAACAAGCAGCAAGTTGATTCTTCCATTTATCGATACACTGCACAATAACATTTCCTTAAAATATGACAAAAACACAGTGCAATACATGCAAAAAGTATACATATTTTACAATTTACTGAATGCAATGAAGAGTTTTCTGAAAGTGAAAAAAGGGTTTTTAGCCTCAGATTCCAAATGTCCTATATTACCAGCATTCTACAATGGATCACGGCGCAGGCATTGCGCCTAAAGTAATGAATTAATCTAAAATGTAAAATTCTTAAAAATTATGCATCACCGCAAAAAACAATGTGTCTCCTTCTATCTGATAGCCTTATTAACCTTGGCAGATTATCAGATACGTTTGCTCAAACACAACAAAACCATGAAGAAAAAAAAAAAAAAAAAAAAAACTGCTTAAAATGATGGTTAAAATACAGTAAATTTGTTTGTGGTCATTTCATTATTAGTGGGAGTGATACACAAATAACTGAGTGCTACATTTGTATACAAATATTCAGGATGTGTTTTACTTTTATTTATAATACAATTACATCCTCACAGCTATTTTCCTATATACTGTAAATTAACCCTGTTTAATTAACCCAGAACTTGAGGTCAGTAGGCCGTATGAAGTGTGCACTCAACTTGACACAGCACACAGAAATCGCATGTCCGTCTATCTCCTCCCCCAGTTACCAAAGGACACCACCTTGGCTGCCATAAAAATCGGCTTTAACAGCAATTACATGAAAAAGATGTTTTTAATTAAAACATTTTGTATTGTATTACTCGTTAATTCTTAGTAGGGACAGGGGAGAGGTTTTGGGAGCATGCGCTGATACATAATACTGCCAGCTGCCTTTATTCGTAAAACTTCCTTTTCCAGTTTGCAAAGAAAACTGATGTTTGCTTTCCTTTGTTAATTACTTGTTAATAATAAGCAATAACTAAATATATAGTATTTTATTGATGTCCAAAAGTAAATTAATTTGCTAATCAAATAAGCAGTGAGCTAAAAGTGGCAAAACATTAAATCCAGTGGCTGAGAAAAGAAGAAAAAAAAAAATCATACTTGATAAACTATACATTTTTTAGTATGTACACAAAGCCTGATTCAGTATAAACCATAAAAAAGACAAACATTTACAAATAAAAATAAAATGATTAAAATACAGTTTTGCTTTTACATGCATTAAAGCCCAAGAAGCAGATAATTTTTAACAAAAACTCATTTTTCATTTTAGGATTAACTTCCATATATTTTTTACTTTAAAAAAATACATTCAATTCAATTATATACTAAATTATACTGTTTGAAACCAAAATTCATAGGTAACAGAGATGAGCCCTCACAGAATAAAAGGTAAAATTACCGTATATACTTGCAGATTATTTTGCCAGCAGATAAGTCTGGACTTGATTTTTCCGTATAATTTCTGGTATTTTATAATGTCGTCATATAAGTCAAATGCGGAAAACTCACGCTACTGGTCCAGGATATTATGATATGCTAACGCCCACTTGAGAGTGTAACCAAGAAGCACACTGCCTTCAGCCCCCCCCCCATTTGGGTGCGGCAATGCGCTGTATCAGCGCATGCTCCTAACCTCTCTCTCTCTATTGTGCCTACGTGACTAGGGAATCCATTCCCAGGATTCCCAGGAATGAAACTGCTGGAATTCCCAGCTGAACGGGAACAGCCAAGCTCGCATATACAGTATAGCATGTAAAAGTGTAAAAATCGATCAAGAAATAACAGAGTTATAGTTGAAAATAATTAGGTGGCACGATTTTTGGCCCATGGTGTAGTGTGTTGCTCATTAATTCAGTCAACAACAGACCAGCAGCAGTCAGTCTCCCGGCTCCCACTAAGACTGAGCACAGTGGACTGGAAGGTGTCTGCACTCTGCAGCTCACGAATGCCGGGACACGGCAGAGCTCATTGACGTCTGTGCTGTTGACAGTACAGGCTGGTGTCAAGTTTCCAACTGGAGCAGAGCTTGGGTCCAGTCGGCAGTCGGAACATCAGTTGCTTGTGTTGAATGCCTCGTACGAATGGCCGAGTTTGTTGAGTTTAAAAACGACTTAAAAAAGCTAGGCCAGTCGGCTAAGTGTAAACTGTGTAAAACTATTTCAGTGTCTGATGACTGTGCCGCCTACTTCAGTGGAGGTAGAGCGTGCTTTCTCAGTGGCTGGCTTACTGCGCACGAAGGTGCACTCTCGCCTGGACGACCGCACGCTCGACACATGGTGTTTTCTACGCTCTAACTAGATACATGTACTTATATGACAACATGAACTGCTTGTAGTTAAGGTTAGTCTTTCATTGGTGTCAACATATTGCAGTAGTTTTATTAAAAATAAGTGTCGCTCGTTCAAGAACCGTTCACATGCGAGATGCCCGTGCACTATGTCATTCCCGGGAATCCCGCAAGTCATTCCGGGGAATTGATAAATCCGTCCGGGAATGGATTCCCTATACGTGACTACACGGTAATAACCGAACTATTCCGAAGCAACGGGTTTGCACTGATTTGTGTTTTTTGTATCTCGCACCCTCATACACCTTTATCATAAGAGCATCCCTTATCTACGATGAAGTATTCAATCAGAAGAAAATATGCAGCTGGTTTTACATTAAACGTCACTGAAGTAGCAAAAGAAATTGGTAACTGCACTGCTGCAACAAAATTCAATGTGTCTGAGAAACTGATGCAAGACTGGAGCAGGCAAGATGATGTTAAAAAAAAAAAAATCTAAGTTTCACATTTTTGACTGGGCGTATAAGTCGGGGTCTGTTTTTATCGTCAATTTTTCGGGTTTCAAGACCCGACTTATATGTAAGTATATACGGTAACTAGCCTGAACGAAACTGTGTCATCAATTTGCACATTCCAAGTGTTAAATAAACTCAACAAAGAATTGTCTTCAATATGTGTCCAATTCCATCTGCCACTGGGAAATGATGGTCTGCACAATTATAAATAAAGTATAGTGGACAATACACACTGGAGAAAAAAACTCGGTGAACTTATGAAGTCAGGTTAAATTTTCCCAAACATACACAATGCAGCAGAAATCCCAAGAAGGAAGCACTAAGACCCCATTTTGTGGTCACTTTGGGACCCAAGATGCCAGAGTTGAGCAAAAGGAAAAGCCAAGTATTTCAAGAGGAACATCACTTATAATGTTGAGTGAGTAAGAAGGCAAGTAGCTTTCTTTGTTAACGAATGTCAACATAAGCCCAGGAGTGCCTGACAGAAGTTCACTGTTTCGTTTCTGTGTACTTATCCCTCATTGTACCATAACAGCACTCACTCCTGTACTTCCTGTTGTTTTTCCATTTTTTGTTCACAATTTCTAGCTAAACTGAGAATCCAATACTCTAAAGGAATCCAAGTCACAGAGCGTTCCTGATTTATAACTGATATTACTGGAATAGACTATCTCCCCCAGGTACAGTGTTACAAGAGGAGATCAGAAACTGAACGGACAGATGGATTAACCAATGTAAGTCACCCTACCTACTTCTGCCTAACAAATGTAAATTCTTCATAATAATTTACTGCGTTATGGCAACATTTTAATTAAAGTACTTTACTGCACTGTCCCCAGCACACTTACTGCTATTACTAGTCAACAGTGAATACACATGCATTATATACACATCTGCCAAATAATTTAATCATAAAACTTAACACATAACAGAAAAAAAATGGACAAATAGGTAAGAGCTTAACATTGGAAAGTACTATATAAATAAAATGTATTATTATTTTATCATTATTAGTAACACTTTTTTAGGATGTTAAAATATAATAATCATTAACAGTGAAAAATAACAATAAACAACTTACAGTGTTTAAAACAGACCCATTCACCTCCTAATGACAAAGTGTCTCCAGACAGACAGGAATTATTAGCTCTTCTTGTGGAATTTTTCAGTAAATCCAGGTAATGCATTATGGGTTGGAACTGAATAAAACCACCCAGCTAATTGTGTCACAAAGCTGTAAAGTGAGCAGTCTAATCAGGCTAAAAGCTATTCATCCATCCACCTCATTTTTAACACTAAAATGGATCTGTAAAGTTCAATCCTAGACAGCAATATCAGGCTGCAGGTTTCTGTTCTTACCTCATTTCTTAATGAGAAGTCAATCGCTGCTTTTGAAGCACTTAATGTGTGGGCAAAATTTTAATGCTTCATTTTAGTTGTCTCGCTTGTTAAGATTTCCTACCCTTAATTAGTTATTTAAGTCTTAAAAAGCTGCATTCAATGTTTTTGATTCATCCTTATCTCTATACAGTAAGTCCCCTGCGTACGAACCTTCAAGTTACAAACTTTCGAAGATGCAAACGTGCATGTCCAATGAATTAAAAATAATTTAAATATGTGAAAAAATAAACAAAAAATTTTAGCATAACTTCAAATTTCATGGCACCATGTAAATTAATTGGCGTGTCTGGCACTAGTCACCCACACTATTATTGTTTACATTCTTAGTCATGTGTGTACATCCTCTACAAGCGGTTGTGCTTTTGGTTGTATCTCTGTTTATGCGAAGTTAACACACCTTATTTCAAGCCCAAAATGTTTAGAAATAAGCATAAAAGCAGCAGTGATGCATCTGGTACCACTATGAAGCACCAGGCATTCGCTAGTAGTAAGTGAGTCTACTGTACTGAAATCAGCTGATGGAAAACAATGGTGTGGTCCCCGGCCGGGACGCCCAGGAGGACCGGAGGAGGGCTTGTGCCTCCTCCAGACCGCGAGGGGGCGTCCGTCCTGGTTATGTTGGGGGCCTCGGGTGAAGGGCTTGGAAGCCCAGCCCTGTAAGGACCCGTGGCCACCGCCAGGCGGCGCCCCGGTGCCTGAATATCCCGTGTGGTACCCGGCCGGGGCTGGAGCCCAGCCGGGACGCCCAGGAAGACCGGAGGAGGGCTTGTGCCTCCTCCAGACTGCGAGGGGGCGATCGCCCTGGTTGTATTGAGGGCCACGGGTAGAGGGCTTGGAAGCCCAACCCTGTAGGGGCCCGTGGCCACCGCCAGGCGGCGCCCAGGTGCCTGAGGAACCCTGGAGCCCAGCACTTCCGCCACACCAGGAAGTGCTGGGGGGGAAGACGACTGGGGACACCCGGACGGCTTCCGGGTGCGCAGCCGGCACTTCCGCCACACTGGGGTGTGGCTATGACTGATTGCCGGGAAGCAGCTGGAGCCCATCCGGGTTCCCATATAAGGGGCCGCCTCCCTCCAGTCATTAGTGGATGTCAGGTGGAAGAGGACAGAGCTGGAGAGAGGACGGGAGGCGGCCAAGAGAGAGGCACAGGAACTGAAAGGCCTGGACTTTGGGGGATCGGTGCTGGAGGCACTGGGGTTTGTGCACTGTAAAATATTGTAAATATTAGTATAATAAACGTGTGTTGGGTGAACATAATATGTCCGTCTGTCTGTGTCCGGGTTCAAGTTCACAATGAGAATAAAAAATAACTTTCAGTTGTTTGTTGTTAAAATGCACTAGAAATCTATGAAAAAATGTAATAAAAACTTTTAAAAGCACTTTCTTCTGTACTGTACAGTTACATATACATTTTCGATAGGAGTTGAGGAGAGGTCGGTTAGGTCTGCATACGGGGGCTACTTGCTATAAACAGTGATATTAGCTGATGGAAAACAATGGAAACAAAAATTAACTTTCTGTTTTTTATTGTTAAGATGCACAAGAAATTTATTACAAAATACAAACTTTAAAAGCATTTTCTTATATACAAATAGCCGCACATGTACATGTTTTCTATAGGAGTTGAGGGTTGGAGGTTGTTGGGTTCCTAAGCTAACTTTGCTGGACTTGCGAACGCACCCTGGAACAGAACTCATTTGTATGTAGGAAACTTACTGGATACATCAAAATGATAAAACATTCAGCATTCATGCCCTGTGTATAATGTCATAAAGTGCCTACAATAGGGCTGCTTGGTCCAATTGACAAAGGTCACAAGCAGCACAAGAAACACAGATGCAGAGCTAGAATGTAAGATGAAAAAAGACAATAAAAGACACAAAGAAAGACAGACGTGAAGGCTACCATATAAATGAATGAAGGCAACAAGATGCACAAAGAAAGGGGGACTTAAGGGATAGCATATTCGGTGAACAGGTTCTTAAATGCACAATTACCATTGTATAGTTGTAAAAACAAGAATTTCACTTTGCCAGTTTGCAATAAGATACAAATGACAACTTAACCAACAGTTTATCATCTATCTTGTTTCCAGTAACACCTGCATGCATTCATCGTAAATAATCTGATTTACTAAAATATTTGAAAGAAAACTGAAAGGAAAAAAAATGAAGCACTGAGAACCAAAATTCCTCATCAGGCTAAAAACCATTTGATGGTATCCTTGTAAAGTAAAAAAAATCTAAAGCACAAAAAATGGCCTGACATAGAGGAATGAAAAGACTAACAAGCCATAAATTAAACATGATCTGTTATTGGTAAAAAATTTGTTTCTAATTAAGCAACAGGGATGGAACAAAAACCTATCAGAAAATGAATTCACAGAAAAACAAGATACACAATCAGCAGGCAGTTAACCATTCCAGATACTCAGACACACTTGCATTGGTTGTCCGAGGATTGTGAGAGCACTTAGATGCCGAGATGATTTTGAAAACCCACGGTGAAGTACATCAGGAGCTTCAAGACTGGGAAGGCAAAACAAAACTAGGCAAACTAGAAGCAAAAGAAATAGACTGGAATGTAACTCATAGTTAGAAGGAGGATGAATTTAAAAGCCTACCATTAGAGCCTATGTGAAAAAGTAGTTAAATAAGACTAGGAAAGTGCAAAAGCTGTTTTATCCACCAAGGGATAAGGAACAATGCAATTGCCACCATATTATTATTATATTATTACTTTCTGTGATGTCATCATAGTGGCAGTGACAGTCACATGACCAGAATCAAGAAAGGTACCAAGTTAAAAAAAAAAAAAAATGAACACACGTCCAAGCGTAAAGAAAATCTGCTTTTTTAATTCAAAACAAAAATTCAAAATGTGAAACTAACAATGAAATGCAATCTGTATGCACAACTGCAGCCAGGGCAGACTGAAGACTATACACGTATCACTTACATGTGACAATACATCTACAACTTCTGCTATTGAACATCATAGATAAAGATACTTATCTTCTGCATGCTATTTTAGCAAATCAGAGGAGTAAAAAATAAGAGGAAATAGAAATATAACTTTGCATTATATTCACCATAGTAATTGGTGATTGGAGTAGTTGAGCCTTAGTGGAAGACCATCTCTGTTGTCAGTTAAAGGATTAAATATCTTTAAATGTTTTGTATTCCCTTTAGGGACCAACCAAACAGGAGAATCTACTACGTAAGCTGTTATCTTCGAAGACAGCCACAAAAATTGAATGTCTGCAATAGCAGAGTATGCAATCGGTGACCACAAATTAGCATACAGCAGCAAGGAAACAGGATTGGGAAGTTCTCAAAAGGGTTTCACAAAAATTATTCATTCATAAAATGCTAAAAAAAAAAAAAAAAGAATAAAGTGGATGCTCTTCAGCTTTATTACATAGTTTACAAAATGCAGCATAATTCAGTGCTGCTAGGGCTCAACTGTGTTTTTCTCCAAAAACATTATTTTCCACTGCAATGCTGCTCATCTAGTACTCACCAATAGTAGTTAAAATGCTTGGGTGCCTTATATTGTCCACTAAAACCAAAGCAGAGTGTCCTTTGTATCCACTGTTGAATATGAGATTCTTGAATCAAGAGACATTATTCTCAGACTATGCATTTGGAGTATGGTGGGTAGTTCTGGTCATGAAGCTACAAGAGACACAAAACAGCACTTGAAGCTGTGCAAAGGCGAGTACACAAGTGTATCCCAGGACGTAAGGACATGTCCTACTCTGTTAGACTCAGAGAATTACGCCTGTTTAGTCTCAAGCACAAGAGGAGACTGTGTGAGGGCCTAATCCAGGTCTTCAAAATGACATTGATAAAGTAAATCCAGCAGACCTCTTTCCACTTAATGGTGAATTGCCTAGTTGAGGACACTAATGGAAATGAAGGGGATGTTCATTTAGGAATGAAACCAGGAATTATTTTTATTTATGCATAGAGTTGTGAAAATCTAGAACAAACTACCACACCATGTAGCTGAAGCAGACATCTTGACACCTTTTAAAAACTACCTGGATGAGATATTGGGACTGCATAGCTATTAGCTAAACAAGCCTGATGGACTGAATTGCCGCTGTTAGTTTGTAAAATTTATTATTTTACTCCAACCAATCACTTAATGAAACCATTTAATTTAATTCTAGTGTCATGTGTATAACTGAATGCAAAGCAGCAACCAACTTTAAATGAACAACAGTGTATTTATTACTGGACACCCTCACTCATACTGGGCCACTGTTAAAAATCACAAATTAATCTGATATTATAAGTCTTTTGAATGCAAGAGGAAAAACAGAAAAAAAACTAGAAGAATGTGTGCAACTTCACAAAGACAGTGGCTGGGTCAGTGTCCCTAAGCCAAGAACCACTGCACCACAAGGCTGCACAAAAAGAAATGCTACATGTATATAAAATCAATGCAATCACCTCCTTATCGCTGAGAGCAAGAAATAACTCTTAACTAAGTTACCTTGAAGATTATTTTGTCTATGTTTCAAGCATTTGGCAAGCTGCACTGACCTGGGATTAATCTGAACAAAAGCAACCAAAGTTAAAATTTCAGAAAACTTACTGGAAAATAAAAGTCAGGACACAATATGTACTATATTTACATTTTTAAGCGCTGATATATCTTTTGAAAAATTGTTTGTATCTGGCACCCGTGTGTCAGACACAGAATTTCAATTAGTGCTCCTATCCTTTAACATTATAAAAAGCAGTATCAATTACCTCTTCATGTTAGTAAACCACAATGTTTTGTTTGGCGTACCCTATGAGGCATTTTTTCATGCCAGGATCAAGTAACGGACACACTGATTGAAAACAACATCTGTCAGTACCATTCTGTAGCTCTCTCAAATGGTAGGTTTATTTCAATTATTTCTAGTAGAAGATGTCCATTCTTTAATTCTTTACAAAGTTGAACGGTGTTAAAGTTTAAATATGATACATCTCCCATATAAAAAGGCAGTCCCCAATAAACTCCACATGAAAGACGGTTAATCTTAAGGCTCATAAAAATGTGATCAGTAAGCTGGATTTAATTAAACTGGTGAAGGACTGATGGGAATGTGGAAGTACCTGCAGCACATGAGGCAGGACATGGACTCCACTCACAGTGTGTGCATATCACATGTTTATTACGGGTAGCTGTAAGAGAGATAACTGTCTTAATCTTCAACTACAATGGGTAACACTGTATGCTGCTCCTACCAGGACAGAAATCACTGTGAAGACCTTGTTTTTTTTTTAGATGTCCAATACATTTAACACCTTAACGCCTTCATACAATTTATACTGTTAGAGATTAGAGAATCAGATAGAAATGTATAGCACACGAGCCACACTAAAGATGGTACTGGCCCCAATCCTGTTCATCCCATACATATCAGACTTTAGATACAACACTAAGTCATGTCATCTGCAGAAATATCTGATGATAAATCAATGGGGATGGAATCAGTGAAGGCAGCACAACAAGTACAGCACTTTGGTTGGAAGACTTTTTTGAGTGGTGCTAACAGACTCAACTGCAGTTCAGCACTAGTAAGACAAAGCTAGTGGCGTTGGATTTCAAGAGGTCCAAGGGCCCCTCTACTACTATACTGATGGAGAGGTTATAGATGTGGTAAGAATCTAAAAGTACCGGGACTGCCAACACTGACAGTCTGTACAACTTGAGTCAAAGTAACCTCTATTTTTGAGAAGGCTCACACATCTGTTAAAGATGTTTTATTAATTTGTTCCATCAGGTGTAATATTATATGCAGCAGTTTTCTGGAGAAATGAAGTTAGTACAGATGACAACAAGTTTTTAAATAAAGCCCAAAAGTATAGACATACTGTCTCATGGGTCTTGTTTAATTGACAGCCCCATAGCCTTGACCCTCTAAGAAGACAAGAAAACATTCCCAAAAGACTTGCAGGAAAAAAACGAAGAAATCTTGGAAAACCCAATTCAAAGAGACACCACCTTCCAAGGTGAAAACAGAAGGCAAATAGCTCTCTTCTCTTCTCAGGGCTAGATGGCTTTTATATGTATTGGCCTCAAATTAAAGGAGTACATCAAGACCGGGGTCTATCACTTAGACATCTATGATGGATCTGCACATCTTTCAATAGAAGACTTTGCTGGTTTTGGCACACACTCCCAGGAGGACAGATTGACATGCTCTAAAAAGACCTCAGGGTGCATATTCCAAGATGGATGAAGAGAATAGAGACAGGGTGTGTTAGCAGCATTTGAGTTGACCTTTCATTGCATAATATTATTTTGGAGTGCAATAGTGATCTCTGGTATCCCTAGGACAGCCTTACTAAAGAAAAGAAGGAAGATGCATTCTAGGAAACTTTAAAATTTGCTTAGAAAAGCTGTCACTGTTCCAAGAGTTAGTCTGGACTTTTCAGAAAAAGAGGTTGAGAGTTGGTCACTTAATAAACTTTATTTTATATTCTTTTAAGACAAGTTTCAAAAATGGACAGGAGTAAAGGAACACAATGGGGAAGATAATTTATGTTTTCTATAAATTATGTATTTGTACACTTTGTTGTTGATTATGAGGATGGAATGTGGCAAAATGTTGTACGTGGGTTGGACATGCAAGCAAGAATACTACTACTACTAGACATCACTGGCAAAGATACTTATCATCTTCAAGCCATTACAGCTAACCAGAAGAGCACCTTTATCAACAGTCTGAAACTGAGGGCACTGATGCAGACAATGCTATTTGAGCCATTAAGCTGTGAAGTGGATTGCCCTGTTGCCAAGATGGTGATGATCTCTTAACATCTGAAGAGTAAAGAGTTCTTGTTTTCACTTCATACTGACCTGCACTTTTTGTTCCATGGTCTGTGTAATATGTTTGCAGCTGTAATTGTTGTCATTTTGTTTGGGACGAAGCTTCCATCTTTCTGTATCCCTCTTTCGCTCTACATTTTTGTAGTAGTAGGGTGTTGTACCATGTTTGCCATTATGGATGCAATGAGGAGTGTAGCAAAATTACACTTTTTCTTGGTCAACTAAAAAGATTACAATATGCAAGCTTTCAAGACAGCTCTGGGCCCTTCTTCAGGCAAAGACATTTGAATTATCTGAAGGGTGCGTGTTAACCTGTGTATGACATCAAGAATGATGGCTTGCGGCAGATCTGCGAAAGTTGTCTATACTTCAGTCAATTATTGAAAATGTTAATCACGCACTTCATAGTGTTGTGATTGCACAAAGGAGTGTTTTTAGCATAGATTGACCAGCATAAAATGCTCCACTGAACGTCACAGAAAATCCTTCATCCCCACAGCCATTAGACTCTATAAATCCTCTTCCAGTCACTCATCCACACAGTAAGCTGTTCCCCCCTTTCCTCAATGGATCTCCTAGAAGATTTTTCAACTACTTAGATGTGTCTGGTGCTTCTCATGTAAATCACTCTTTTTGGTTATCAGAATGTGCAATATTTCACTTATATATGCAATACTATTATGGGAAATACTTCCAGCTCAATGTACTATTACTGTTTGAGTACACTAAGGATTTTGTAAAAGACTCTCATGTATAGTACTTATTTTATTTAATTTATTGCATACCAGTAAAGCATAGTGAAAGAGGAATTATTGTAATTTTTTTTAAATTTATATTCTATTTTATGTTATATGCTTATTTTGTATATTTTCTCATCGTGTTACTTGTGCCCTTGCCTGTTTGTACAGCTGTAAACATAAATAATTTCCTTCGGGATTAATAAAGTTTTTCTGATTCTGACTACTTGTCTTTCCAAAGTACATCGCTACTTACTTTACTGTTTCAGTTTCTGTTTTATTTGGATCAGATGTAGATTTCAATTATTTACGAAATAATGATGCTAAAACATATAAAAAGGAAAAGTATTTTTTTAAATAATCACCCACATCAACATATCAAATGACTCACTGGTTGTTCTCGCTTCCAAACAGAAAAAGGACAAAATAGACCAGCAGCTTACTTACCAAATAAAAGTTAAAACTGATCATTTTGTCTATGAAGCATGATTTTTTTACGAGATTAATTAAAATGTTGGAATGAATATTTTAATTCCTACAATTTAGAGAAAAGAAACCAGCAAGAGCTATATTATATTGAAAACAACATTTTATTAAAATAATCTGTTAATCACACAAAAACTGAAGGAATATTTTTAAAAAAGCAAATACAACTTACACCCTGACCCTAAGCCTAACCCTAACTCTAACTAAAAACAGGCAAAGGTGCCATCAGAATGGCACAGGGTAGGGGGCCAATCATAATGGCAAACTTTTGGAGAAAAGGAGGCCATTCCTCTCCATGCCAGTGTCAACTGGGGAAAGTAAAAAGTGAACAGCACACTCAAGCCCACCATGTTGTCATGAATGATGTCACATAACCAAAAACCCCCAAGGCTCCAGAAAGGAACTGAGGTCATAAGCGACTACCAAAACCAGCTGGCGGCTATCACCTAAAGAAAGAAATCAAACAGAACAGAAGCTGCTGGGCGATCCAGCCCTTCACTGCTTGAAATTCAGGGGATACATGAACACTAGGGGTCTAGTAGATATACTTGTGTGCCCCAACACCAGAAACACCTCAGAGATGGGGTTTTAAAACATTGCTCTTTGTCATGGAGGAAGAGTCTGGGGATTAGAGGAGAGTTGGTATAAGGGCACAACAGATGTTGATTGGCTAAGGTTGAGAGAGGGAGACTAAAGATAAGAAAAGTGGAAAACCAATAAAGTCATGTCACTCAACCCACCGGACAACTATATCACTTGATTAGTAAGGTTCAGTGATGCTGTCAGTTTTCTTGTTTTGTAGCACCTTTGGCCAAACTGGGTTCTCAGTGTTATCACTCCAACTTGTATGCATTATTTTACAATAAACATAAGAATTTAGGGTTCTTTTTCACTATCTCATTTGTGTAGAGACACAAGAAGAGGATATTGTGTTCTACCATAAACATTTTGCAATTTCCTTTTTATATCATATACTCCCAGTCTGTCTCTTACTTTTATATTACTATGTAGGCACTTTATTAGTTTTCATACACTTATTACCACTGCCATTGGTGTGGAGTGCTGCACCAAAAAGTTTCCTTTATCACATTTTGCACAGCTATAAGCAGATTTTGGACTGTCTGGCAGTTGCACTCTGATGGATGTATACAGACATTGATGATGTGTAGCCTATTAGAAAATTATAAAATGCACTGCATTTTTCATTCCAACATATACCACTTTGCAAAATTAGCACTACTATTAAGAATGCTATACTATGTGTCTTACACATCAGGCAAGAGACAAACTGATACTATAATTCAATAAAGAAAATTTTCAATAGAAAAATACATAAGACATAATAAAGAATGAAATTACTACTCTATCATTTGAGTCCATTAAACATTCCGGTGATCTGCCCTCATTAAACAGCAAAATAAAAGCAGGAATAAATCATGAAAAATAAATAACAAATGTCATGAACCGCTATAAATGGCCATGCTGGCTCCCAGGGACAACAAGTTTGACATCCCTGCAGACAGACCATTAGCCACTTCTTTCTTTGTGAGAGTCAGTGACCACCAACAGGATTAGAACCTCATCTATCAGCCTTTTCTATTTCCAACCATTTCATTCTGTTTAAAATTTCCTTTATTAAGTCATAAAGGAAGTTGTATACGCCATCCGTTGGAATGAATAATGCAATTCATTGTATTAGTATATGAATCAAACACCTTAAGAATTTGCATGTTGAGAATGATGCTCTTGAGTAAGCAGGTTGTGAATGATGTCTTGGGTATTATGGACAGCACTTACAGACTGTTGAGCTCACTTCAATTAAATGAAACCTCTGCAATTAGAGTTAAGCACTATAGCAATATACCACAATTTATCCCAGACAGGGCCAGCTAGTATTATATAAATAATAGCCATGCTTACCTGTCTAACACAGGTGATAGAATAAATATAAAAAACAGTGTTCATCCTGCACATCTCCTCAGTATCTTCACATGTCTCAACCTTTCTTGTCCTATGTTTATATGCAGGATTCTTCCTACGCCTCCACTCAGTACCCTCGCCTGTCACAACCTCTGTTGCCCAAGTCTATCATTATGTCACCTTCTTGCCTGGTGCTTCCTCTCCCGATCCTGTTCCCATATATCTTGCTTTTCAGACTCCATTATTTCTAGGTGCCTATCATGTCTTCTCCCACCTTAAAAGCTATGTAAAAATAAGCAATTCCTCCTGGTACCAAGAGGAGGCGCAAATGTTGACATGTTCCCATTCTCTGTTCACAGTTCAGAAACTCAATGACCAGAGGAGCCCGGATGTCTCTTCCATTCTCTCCTACAAACCCTGCCTTGTCTGTTATCCCTGTATAAAAGCCCCACATCAACCAAAAAGAGGTGTTTGGATGGAACCTGGAGATCAGACTGTTCATTAATTGCTCTCTTTTCTTTGATTTAACTGTTTTGCACCCTTGTGTGCCTGTTATTTTGCTATTATTTTTGAAAAAAGTACACTGTTGTCGGATGACTACCCAACATTCCGTTACTGAATATGTGTCTTTATTATACTCCATCACCCACTGTGAAAACATCACTTGTATTATGGTGAATACGTCTAGTTTTTGAAGGTGACTCGGGCTGCACCTCATTAGTATTTAATGACCCAATGTCACTCATTAAGTTATGCACTTTGTTGTTGTTGAAATGTTCCATTTTACCTTTATTTGAAAAAAAAAAAAAATTCAAAACTAGGAATTGTACTTCATACTCTTAAAGTATTGTGTCATCATCCCTATTACTGAGCAACCACAGCCAAACTGACCAATCAGACCAATCAAATTGCCCTGAAGGACTGGACACATACACAGACAGTAGCATGTTATTACTGTATATAGTATAGTTATAAATCAGGTATAGACACACACACACACAACAATGTATGACTCCTGTCAGTGGGAAGTGACACCAAAGATATTGTAACCCTTTAAATCTTTTCATCCTTGGATTCTGTCTTCTTATTAAGATTCTCAGGAGGGCGTGGACAGCCAGAAGGCCTAGGTTATCAAAACTGTGACTTCTCCATTGTAACTGCTAATGGCACTTGCAAAAGTTTGTGCTCTCCAAGATTGCAGCAACCCTTAGTTTCTGTGTTCCTCTCCCCTACTGTCAACTGGCCATACTTCATTTACAATGTTAATGTATATTTTCATGTTATGTATGTTAATTAAACAGACGTTTTTCTGTTTTACTGTGTATTTAACCTTCTTTGACAGTTTATTATTGTAAATACCCATGACTATTTGTATTAATGCATTATTAGCTATAAACGTTTCCATTTGCTTTTGTACTTGTTATACAAAAATGGACTGAATGAAATCAGGAAATGTATTTAGCATTAAACTTCAGTGTTTTTATATACTTTAAAGTTGATATTATTAAAGTTTAACATTTTAGGAAGAATATTTCCTTCATACTATATATTTATATAGCCTTACCCCTCTTTTCAAGCATAAACCTGGAAATCCCTTCCTAAGACAAAATCTCGCAGTTAGAAAATAATTTTAATGGGAAAAATTTTTTATATTCGTAAGTACCAAAATTAACATTCATTCTTCCTTAAATTAACATTAAATTCCACATAAATGAACACAACCAATTAAACAATTGATAGTAGTTATCAAAACACACTCTAAAAGAGGCATTTTCTCTTCATTAATGACACAATAATACAGCTTTGTACCAGCTTCCATTAAGCTCATTCATAGCTACTGCATTGCATTGTGCACATAAGCATTTGCAAACAAAGAAAGTATATGATGTTCATTAATACTGTACAGAGTATTTGTACATTAATTAAAATTAAGAAACAACAAAACAGCAACTGTAAAAATAAATAAAATCCATCAGTATCACCCTAATTGAACAAACAGAAGAGGCAGTCATAGCAACATCATTGCAGTGAGATGGTTGGCAACTATAGCATTAAAAAAAGAGGATAATGGAGAAGGAGAAGATGAAAAGGAAGAACTTAACTGAACTTAATTTCTGGATCATTCAGCACTTCTGCATTTTCTCTTCCATTGCAATCGGAAGAAAAGACGCAAGAGGTTAAGACGTAAAATTAAGGCCCTACTCTCTGTGGTCATAAAGGATACCCAGGCATCCTTAATAAAAAATAGGGTGTATCCTGAAGTCCAGGCTAAATTGCCCTCCATGGCCTAGACATTCTGGCCCTCTAATCATCCTCCGTCTCTAACTGGCCATCTCTTTCTCGCTCTCTTCACTTTACCACCTAATAGCTAATTGTGGTGAGCGTATTGATGCAAAAATGGCTGCCATCACACAATCCAGGTGAATGCTAAATATTAGTGGTGGTTGAAGTGGCTCCCCACTCATGAAAAGCATTTTCAGTAGTGAGAAAAGCGCTATATAAATGTAAAGAATTATTATTATTTATTATTTAGAGGCTGAAGGTGAGGGCCCGGATGCAGCCACAAAAGGCGGTGGATTAGCTGCATGAAAGAATGATAAAATGCTGGACTGCTCTGCTTCTTATACCTTTTGTTTCTTACAGTCATCTGCAGCTCTCAGTAGTGACTGCTACATTGATTACAACTTTAAATCAGATGCTTCATTATTTGGAATGGGATATTAAATGAAACCCCTCATTAGCCAAAGAGCTCGATGGATACTTGTATAATAGTTGATAACAAGTTGCACATGTACTTGTTTTTTGGAAAACTTAGTATTAGTATTAACTCCTTCTGATTCATTCATCAATCATAGATATTTATAAAACAGCAGATATTTAGAAAACAAACATGAATAATTAACTAAGTACCTTTCAGAAAAGTAAATAATCAAAACGTAAAAAAATCAAGTGCTATAATGATAACCTTGGACATTCTAGTGTTGAAAAAGGATGAATAGGTGATTCACTAAAAGTAGATGAGATACTGAAAAAATCCAATTTATTCATCCTTGCATAACTTCTTCAATACCACTCTGCTGCAAACTTATTTAAAAAATCTCTTTATTTCTACTTTAAATTACATAAAAGAGCTATTCAAAACATGGAAACGAATATACACTCTTCTAACAAAAATCACACAGGTGTCATTTAAAACCTTACAGTAAGACAAACTCTTGCAAATAATGACTAGAAATTCTTTCTACACACACATGCTACGAGAGCCAGAACTGATGTAAGACATGACATCAGTGCATCATCACTGTAAAAGATGGTGGAACACAGACAACCGCATTAGAAATTTGGGTCAGCAATGTTAAGACCCACAGTATCTTAGCTGTAATTTTATAATGATTTTGACTAGACTTTGTACAGAGAATTGTGGTTTTGGGTGTGGCAAAAAGAGTCAATGGATTTACGTGTATCAGGAAACAAGTGTAGTAACAATGTTCACTGCTAATATTGCCATTGCTGAAGAGATTATCATAAATAATGTTCAATTAAGATTAATTTATGGCTACTACTATCTTTTCATTTAATAATGCAGACATTAGTTCTTGCTTTCGCCTTTGGTACACACTACCACAAGCATTTGTAAACACTGAAAATGCTCTCTAGAACCGTACATTTCTGAAAATCCCAGCTAATCATTGCAATGACAGTGTGCGAAAATGTAGAGTTCTAAAATCAAGCTCTGACTGGTTTATGCTTATTACATGGTCCTTACCCAACTGAATCCTGCTCGTTACAATGTTTAATCCCTTTACTGGTAACTTATCATGGAAGAAAACCATAGTCCAACACAATGGAAAAGAGGATTTGCCTTCCATAGTCCTTGTTGCGTGGCTTACCTGTATGCATCTAAATTGCACTTTGTACAGTTTTAATGCTGCATACATGTGCAAAAGGCAAATGTTTTACCATTCACACCAATTGTATGCTGAAATCTGTGTGCAGTAATGTAACCATCCTCTCAAGAAGGGCACTTCATCTTCCTTTTTCCATTCCCCTCTGAAGTGTGCATGCCCAGTGTAGTTGAACGTCTATGTCATTTTCATTTTTGATCATTTTATAAACTATCTGAAAATGCTAGTGTACAGTAGATGGAGATTATTTTCAGTTATGAAAACACAGTAGTGTGAAAGTATTCTAAGTGGTTGAGTTCAATTTGATCTTTACACTGTTACAAGCAAGATCTGAAACAAGAATCTTGTAAGAATTGTCAAATACAAATCAAGTATTTTGGCTACAGTGCACAAATAACTGTTCATCTCCAGGCATCACCCAAAGCAAAAGCTAAGCAATGTGCAAATGTCTGTGTTGTGCATCATAATCGAGAGTTTCCAGAACTGCTGTGGGAAATGTTTAGAGTGACTTACATTTCCAAAAATATAGATTTTATTGGAAGTAACAGTCTCAAGACGTTTAACATTATCAAATAAAAAGAGAATATTAAACTTGAATAAAATGTAGTACTTAATAAATTACAAAACATAAAATATTTTAATGAAACATAATACAACAATTACAGTATGGACCAGGCATAATAATAATATTGTATTATCATGCCTGTGGTAATTCTCACCTATATTATCAAGTTTGAAATAATTTAAGGTTTACATGGTTTATAAAAAACAGCATCAGGATAATTCAAATACTCTTAATAAGCCATGAATTACACTGGTGTAATTTAAGGAGGTCCCTCCAATGTCACAATTGTCAAATGCAAATGCTGCACCGTATAAATTTGGTAAATTAAATTAAGATTAAAATGTCAAATTGCTATTAAGTACTGAAGATAGTATAACAAGAAATGTGTAAAAGCAAGAGAAGAGAAGAAATGGCATGACAGAAATCACAATGTCTTGCACTTAACACAGCAAAATTATTTAAGTAGCAAAAATTACATTTTTAATCTGAAAATTGCATTTCTATCAGCACTGCATGTCAAAATTTCTTAAATTGGAATTGCAAGTTACCCTAATCCTACAAAAACAAGTCTTGCTAAACTAAAAGCCACAAGATATTTATTGGTTATGATTACTTCTCTACTGAAGATTATGATGTATTTTTTCCAAACCATCAGCGGGGTGAAGAAAGGGGGGAAGAAAACCACACAATTCCTTGAAAGCCAGTGTACTATGAAAATGTAGAGGAAAAAACACTGCTGCCGCAAGGAATTTTGATGGTACTCACTAAAAGAAAACCAGGAATGTTCTCAGTGTTGTGAAAAACACTTCTGTGATACAGGAAATGCTCAACCAACCATCAGGAAGGAGAAACAAAACATCTTCTAGTGGACACAGAAAATACAATCTAAATGTATACCTTTTGACAACACAAATTCCTTAGTTCAGCATATGGGTACATAGTCCAATATGATACTCAAACCAAGATGTTAACGACAGACACTGATCAAAGCTTTCCACTGACCTCACTCCTTACTCAATTGAGACGATTTAATTGCCCATTTCAATGGACAAGTCATCCTGAGTCAGTATCACTGTTAAATGCATTTCAGTTTAATGCCAATGCTGAAAAGTAAAACAAGAGAAAATAGCTTCTGCATATCTTCTGAGCATAAACCAAAGTGTAATTTTGTGTTAATAGTGTGGGTATACTTTCTGTTACCAAATGTGAAAGTTATATAATAGTAAGTTTCCTTATTAATTAATTAATTCTTGGTTGCCATCAAGTCATTGCATGAAGGGAGTCTACACATTCTCCTCCCATTGGTTTCTACCAATGTGCTCTGCGACTAACACACAATTTGTAAGGATGGCCTAGTGTGTATTTTCAAGTGCATACAACCCTGTAGTCCTCAACAAGACATGGTCTTCTTGTTTTACAAATTATCGTCTTTTTTTCCCTTTCTTGTTACAAAGGAAATCACAGACCGCAATGGCAACTAATACTATCTGTTTTGTTTTCATTGTTTGTTTACTTTTTTGAGATATGCTAATGGTTATTCTGGTGTGCTCCACCTTCACCATGATTGGCTCCCAAAATGTGTCAACCTCATGATATTTTCATGGTACAATAGTAAAACGGACAGTTTCCTGAGAAATTGTGTAATCCATAATCCCCTGAGATTCCTAGTCGTGTACTGTGACATCCTTATGACCAACAGATCCAGCACCTGCAGTTGTTAAGTGTGGCATGTGTGTATTACATGTCCTCAGTCTTGATGTGCAATGCCAGACTTGGATTATTAAGAATTCCAAATGGGCCCTGCAATGGACTAGTAATGTGTAAAGGACAAGCTCCTGGCTTGCATTTAGTGCTGTTGGGATAGGCCCTGGCATAAAAACCATAAGTGAAGCAAAACAAAGAAAAAATGAATAATGTGAGTGTTGAGCGACATATTTCACAGATGATCACAAGAACACACTATTGTACTTACTATGTTATTTTCATTTATTTGATGGGGTTGTGTTTTGTTGTTCTGAGTTTAGTTTAGCTCCATATGTTAGTCATTGCTCACTGGTCAGGTTCCACACAACTGTTGACAATTGGCCACTTTTTTTTTGGATTGCTATTAACATATTTGAGCACTCAACAGCTACTTTGTCCAGGTTCTTTATGTACCCAATTCCACTTTCTCTTTGATTACTTTGTGCATGCAGACAATCCTATTTTTGTTTTCATGTATATTTGAAGGCTGCAGTTTTTACCTGCTTGTTTTAAACAACTGTGCACAAGTCATAAACGTGTCACACACTGCAAACATACCATGACCTAAAAACTAAAAATATATTTATAATGAGAAATACAAAAAGCACATATGGTACAAATGTATATGCAGCACATAGCTTAAATATGCTATATGTCTGCCCTACTTCAGATTTGTTTGTTCAATTTTTAAAGTCAAAACTGAAATTTTACAGTAAATAAGGGCATTACCTTCACTACAGTACACCCCTCAAACCAAATTTGAAAAGGTTTGTGCTAGAGTGTTATACTTGAAGAAAATAAGGGAAAAAAAATCAAAGCACCGATAAAAAGAGAATTTGAAAGCATCAGAAAAAAAAAATAAAAGATAATGCCAAAAAATGTCACAAATTTAAAGGAAAAAGGCTAAGAGTGGAGAACACAGAGAAGAAAAGTCTAAAATAAAAACACAGGAAAAAATGATAAAGGATAATAAGTCTGTTTTGTTCAAGTCTACGTTACTTCTTCATAATCATGGTATATATTAATTTGACACATGGATCCACAGGTGAATAAAAAGCCTTTCAACTTACCACATACTTTCATTTTTTAAGTCAAAAATGTGAAGAGTATTGATCTTGACTTTAGAACACAATTTTACGTGGTAAATTAATATATAATAGGATTGCGAAGAAATAACCTTAACTCCAAAAATATCAAACTTCTCCTTAAAGAGTGCCAATGCTCAACTTAACACAAAGCCTTTAGTAGTTGACACAAGTGAGTTTCAGTGTACTCTCTATATAAGATTAGTGAGTACTGAGGAGGAGATCAGTTCTAGAGGAGGTGGTGTCTTTTGCTTGGCACCAGACAATTTCTAAGTACATACAATGTAATCAGGCAAATCAGTATGAATGTGGCTTGGTAGAGAGCCATGCTTCAACTTTTTGTGTTGAAAAGAGGTGTGGTAGATGACAACTACATAGTCACTGCTCCACCTAAGACATGAACGACCTCCTACAGGCTGCAAAGTCAAAATATTTAAAAAAAAAAAAAAAAAAAAAAGAACTCTTGCCAATTTTTGATGTAATATTTAACATTTAAAATAAATACTTGTGATGCTACGATTAGTCGGCCGTTGATCTACATCAGCCAGTTTCACTACAAAAGATTTGGATTGGTGATCATTAAATCTCAAAAATGTTTGTTTTAAGCTTTATGGTAAGATAGCAACAGTGCTCCTTTACAGGAGGTATTATGTTAGGTGAGCTTTCCCATGAAACTCTAAACCCTCTCTCTTAAACTCTTATATCCAAGTACCCCCTACCCCACCAACACATTTACATTATTTACAATGTTTGCTCCTGCTTCAAGCGGTGTATTTTTTCGTTATGCACACACTCAGTTGTGTCTCAGCATGTCTATATATGGAAATCTATGCATCATTGGAGACGTCACAGTCGCTGCCATTAAATGGTATGAAGTTTGCACGTATTTGATCTATTGAGTCAGATTCAGAAAAGTTGAAGTCATACAATTATGCTCTTCAGTGGGCTTTGTGTATGTACGCAATATCTTTAGAATGCAAGGGCAGCTCAGTGGTTTGGTGTTAACTTGATTTAGATAAGTAAATTGGTAACATTTTCTTGGAAAAAAATGTTTGGAGGAAGGCACAATAATCTGCAAGGTGTTTCTGTTAACAGCTAATTGGAGGGTGGGGGGCAGGATGGGCTCAGCTAGACATGCCCTTGTCAGAAAGTGTTAGGTGTGGTGCTGAGTGTCCATTCCATCTTTTTGTCACAGTATTTATAATTAATCTGTTTATGGTTAGATGAAGATCCAGGCAGGTCACTTGGTTCTTCGAGTTATGTGTTGCACAGGGGAAGTTTTTCTGTTTGACTGTAAAGCGTCTTGAACCAGGACGTCAAGTGACCATTATAATATTTAGGTTTTTGCTCAGTATATTATCCAACAGATGTTATTATCTGACTATTCTGTATTCTTTGGGGATAATGGTCTTTTATAGAGAGGTCTTTGGGAAGAGTGGGATAAGCGGTGGGTGGAGGGGGGGTCCTCACGGGTTGGTTTCTAGGGTGGGGTTCACTTGCCTTGGGCATCACAATCCAATGAAACTATTTTTGATTATTACTTCTTTCATTCTCAGTTACTATCTTAATGCCTTTGCTTTAATTTAAGGGTTGGATAGTATTTGAATTATAAATTGGAACAAATGGGGGTTACATACACTGGAAAATATAAAAGTGTCTCAAATTTTATGCGACGTTTAAAGGCGGATATTTTGTGTTTAATGGAAACTTACTTGAAGGAGGCACACAGATGAGGTCAAAGTGCTTTAAGGTGGTGGCATTTTCATCACATAAATGCGGCATGGCGATACTTGTACAACAGTCCCTTCAGTTTAATATCGTTGACTCCGACTCTGATCAGGCTGGCAGGTTTTGGTACACGTTGCTTGAAATTAATAGCCGGAAACTGGTATGTTGTTGTATTTATGCACCAACACCACGTGACCCTAGGTTCTTCAAGGATCTTGCCGGACAACTGTTGCAATTTTACGGATACAACCTGGTGGTTGCTGGTGATAAGAACACAGTCCTAGATCCTTTTCTGGACAGTTACCCTGTGAAATAGAATCAGTGAGTCCCTACCTCTACTCTGCATTTTCAAAATTCTTGGCACCTTCAGTATAACCGTGGTCAGATCATTTTGATACTTAGTGCTCATAGTTTCTTCTTCTGTGAGTGAAATTTCATTGGTTAATCATAGGAGTACTTACAAAGCAATAAAGGACTCACTTTGCAAATGGGATAAACTAAATTTATCTTTTCAGACATGATGATCTATTACTAAAATGAATTGTTTAACTTGTTTAAATTATATTAACATGATGGTTCCTCTGGCCCCACCCATTGGTTTTTGGAAAAAGGTTAAGTTGGTGCCATCAAGATTTTTATGGAATAAAAAGAGGCCAGCACTTAAATATCATACCTTGGCTCTTGCTAGGATGGATGGTGGGCTTGCATTTCCAGACTTTGAGCAATTTGGCAATGGCATACTAAGAAGACAGTGACCTCATCTTGGTTAACTCTAGAATAGACTTTGGTACCTCATGTTCACTTACCCTCTCTTCCATTCTATGGTGTTAAATCCAAGATGTTAATTCTACCACTCTGACCCATACTTAGACATGTGCTACAGGTTTAGGTTCAGGTGGAATGTATGTTTAACGCCATTCCAAACTGGCACTCATATTCACCTATTTTTGACAATTGTGCCTTAAATATCAGGGGTCATCCGATCACTTTCCCTGTGTGGTATGAGACAGGTATTCATAATAATTTTTATTCCAATTGCCTTAAACCCTTTTGGTTATTATGAAAGGAATTCCCAATCTGAAACTCCTCCTTTATCTTCTATTCCCAGGTAAGATCGACCATTAAAGCAGAAGGTATTGTTCTATCTGCTCCCCTGCTTGTACACCCACTAATTAAATTTTGTCTTTGTACTTAGCTCTGATTCCAAACCTGTCTCTGAATTTTATGTGTAGTTCAGTAGCTATTCCATGAGCTATTCAAAACGTCTGGCAACAGGATTTGTTGTGATATCATTTTTGACAGCATAAATGCCTCTTGTAAAAATCCAGATTATCAGTATGTGCATTTTAGATTTGTTCATCATAAATATATCACACAACTTAAGCATTTTTTTTATAGGTAAGGCCGATTCCCCAGACTGTAATTTCAGCCCATCGAAGGTGCCTGGCACCTTTATGCATGACTTTTGGGAATGTCCCAGAGGTGGCAGAAATGTGGAATCTTGTTGCAAGTGCCCTTGTTTCCATTCTGGATATTCAAATACCTGTATCACCACAATTACTGATCTTACTGGATTTCTCTGTTTATTTTTCATCAATATCTCAGCTACATAAATGGATCATTTCCATTGCCTGTATTGCTTTAAAACTCCTACTAGTGTGTCATTGGGGAAACCCAGATAGTGTATCCTTTAGTCACTGGAAGTTTTCATTCTATAATTTGATGCTTTTAGAAGGCTCAGCTTTGTGAATTAATGGGGCATTAGACAATAGCATTAGAAACTGAGAGCTGACTGTGTTGAGTATGATTTGCATACTATGGGTAATTGGTTGTTTGCTGTTACATGTGAGTGGGTATTTTGGGGTTAGAACCATGAAGTCTTGGGGGGGGGATTTGGGGGGGGCTGGTGTTTATGACCTAACGTTTCAAATTCATCAGTTAATGTTTTTTCAAACATAATTTGTTTTTTTTTCTTTGTTTTATCTGTAATTTTATATACTATATATGTTTTCCTGTTTTTACTTTTTTTTTTTCAAAAAAATCCTAATCAGCCAATCTAGTAACAGGATATCAGTGATCAGTTTCAGCACTAAAACCCCTGATCAGAGATTCCATGGTGAATTCATTTGTTAATTATTTAGAAGTTAAACTGACTCCTACTACATACACCTTTCACTAATCTATTTTCTGAACCTGCTTTTTTCTTTACTGTGTTAAAGGGAGGCCACCTCTACTCAGACTCCAACAAAGCAACTCCAGTTCAAGCACAAACACAGTCAATATTCAAAAGTGAATACAATCTGCAAACACCAGTTTATTTAATATGCAAGTGTTGGAGATGTGGGAGGAAGATGGGAAACCTAAAAGTAAAAGAGGCAAGCAGATTAAAGGGCAATGTGCAAAACAGAGACAGTACCAAAGCTGTGACTTGACAGCAGGTCTTCAGAGATATAAGGCTTCAGTGCTAACCACTATACCACATATATTAGTCAACCAGCATATTTAATTTCACATTTCTGTTGGTTTCATAAACCTGCATTTTGCTGAATTAGTATGCAACAGTTAATCTCTACATTTTGTGAATTCTGTATTCTACTGTGCAATATATAATAAGGATCATAAAAGACTTTCTGGCCTTTTTACACAATTAAAATAACACAAAAATAATCAGAACAGTATAAATACTGTATATACTTGAAGATAAGTTCTCCCGCGGATAAGTCGGGACTTGATTTTACTGTGTAATTTCTGGTATTTTATAATGTTGGTCGTGTAAATCGAATGCAGAAATCTCACACTATTGCTCGAAGAGATTATGATATGCTAATGCCCACCTGAGAGAGTAACCACGGAGCACACTGTCTTTTTTTCTATGTATTGTGCCTATGTGACCACACGGTAATACCCAAACTATTCCGAAGCAATGTTTGCACCGATTTGTGTTTTTTGTATCTCACACCCTCATATACCTTTATCGTAAGAGCATCCCTTATGTACGATGGAATGTTCGATCAGAAGAAAATATGAAGCTGGTTTTAAATTAAATGTCGTTGAAGTAGCAAAAGAATTTTTCAACTGTGCTGCTGTGGTTCGATGCTACTGAGAAACTGATGCAAGATTGGGGGAGGCAAGAAGATGTTTAAAAAAAAAAAAAAAAAAAAAAAAAAAAATGTAAGTGTTGCATTTTTGAATGGGTGTATAAGTCGGGGTCTGATTTTATGATCAATTTTTCAGGTTTCAAGACCCGACTTATACGTGAGTATATACGGTATTCATCAATACATACAGAGAGAAGTGATGAACAAAAAGAATCAAAGAAAGCCCTAATGCCCCTCTGACCCAATTTATAAAGCATACTGCCCTATCTGTTCAATAGGGTGTCTTTATAACATCTTGTTACCACAAACAAGCACTCCCTTACCTTCACTCTCTTTCTCTTAGATTCTGGTTTCTCTTCTATCCTCATGAGAAACTCAATGAAATACTGGAAACAGGCCACTTTTACACAACACAGGACAGGAGAAGGTCCATGATGTTTTCCAGCAACCAAGTTGGATGCCCTCTGAGAATAATGAATTTTTGCACTCTGTTGTACCTTAAAAGAGCCCAAACTATAAAACAACTTGCAATTTTCAAGTCCACTACTCTTATATTCAAGATCTATGCTATCTAGCAGACAGAAGGAAATACATCTGCCTCCACCAGTTAAGTATTACTTCCAAAAAAATGAATTTGGCTTGCCTGCAATGATATACAGTGGTGCAATTCAGTGTGGGCTTTTCAAAGATTATGTTCTTGGTGGCAAATTTCTGTACCTTTAAATCTATTGCCGGGTGACCACCCACAAATCCTTAACAATTATTACCGCACACAATCCTGCCAATATGCCTGACTTTTTGAAAACGTCTAGCAAAGAGCCTTACAGCTAGTTGCTTTTAGTAATATCAGCAAACTATGAGCTGTACTTGGAACCCAGCTGGCAAGAGTAAATCAACTAAGCCAGCAAAATCTGTCTAGGAAACTAATAGAGAAGGCACAGAAAAGTACATAACTATAAACATGGCACCCTAAAAGAATGCACATCTTTTTCAACAGACTGTTTCATGAAGGAAAATATCTTTTATTAAACAAAATATTACACAAAAAAAAACACCAGTTGACTAATAAAACAGTAAAAATTTTGGAACCTGGATGTGCTGACATAATCATATATTCTAAATATCCAGTCTGGGCAAGCCAGCAGAGAAGAGCATGTATTAATGTACAAAACTGCCAGTTCAGTGGTGGATACAAAATGTGTCTAACTTGACCATAAAAGGGCTGCTTTCAATTTTCTCAACACAATAAACATTCTAAAATAATATAGTGAGCCTGAGAAATGATGAAGGTCATTGGCAGCAAGCCACTCCTGTATCAAGTGAAAGGAAAACCTTGGCTACTCCTACTCTCGGTGCTATTGGGAAACAGAAGCCATCGCTGATACAGCAGCTCAGCAAACCAATGCAAATGCAAAGGTTCGGAAACCTGCCTTACAACTGAAATGAGAGCAGTGTTAAGCTGTCATGTGCTTAGAGATAAAATGCCTGACATATAGTATTGTGTAAAAGTCTCAGGCACTTCATATAGTATACAAAAATATTAGTCTTCTGGATTAGTGTGTAAACAGCAAAGAAATTATTTTTGAGTTCTAGATATCTCTTTTGCAGAAAGTGAAGCAATAAAGTAAGATATCTGAATTTTCTTAGACAAAGAAAATAACATAGTAATGGGGCACCATCTAACTGAGATCTTTGTAGGCATACAGCCAAATGCTTAATTAAGCAGATGTAATAAACAGGTTCTAATAAATAATGACATAATGGCTGAACCAAAGTGATTAACCAAAACAGAAACAGCTGCGTACAAGGAATAAAACTGGACAAGGGATAACCACACTGAAAAGTTGAGGTTGTGGCAGATGTGGCGGATTAACCTGCTAATTTTACACCATGGTAAAAGACACAAGGTGGTCGTCCTGAATCATTAAGGTCTCTCTCAAACAGAAATTCTGCAGCAGGTACATGCTTCCAGATGTTCTGTCAAAGCCTTTCTAGAGAAGCAAATAGGCAAGATGGAGCACCAGAAATGCAGCAGATGGCCACAAAAGCTAAGTGGAGCAAACAAAAAATACATCAAGCTAATGTCCTTTCAAAATCAGAAGATCTCCAGAAATGCAATTAGCTAAGACACAAGGAGGACCCTAATATACTCATCTCTAACTCAGAGAAGTTTTAACAGAGGTAGTCTTTATGGAAGAGGTGCAACCTAATGCCATTCCTCCAAACTGAAAATAAAGTCCAAATGATTTACATACTCACAAAACAGGAAAATGGCAGCAGGTGCTCTGGTCTGAGAAGTCAAAATATGAAATTTTTGGTTTTAACAGAAGGCAGTGTATCTAACAAAGAGCTGGAGAATGGTGCATGGAACAGTGGGACACGATGGAGGTTTTCTGCAGGTTTGAGGCCCTCTCAGTGGTGAGAAGTAAATGCAGATTCTTATCCATCATGCAACACTAACAGAGAGGCATCTGATCAATCCCAGCCTCATTCTGCAGCATGATAATGACCCCTAACACCCGACCAAAAATCATCTGCAGTGAAAAGAGGATCAGGGAATCTTGCAACATAGGTATGTTCCCAACAGAGCCCTTATCTCAAATGACCACAGTGTACCTTCAGAAACTTCATGCAAGCAATCATCAAACCAAATACTGATTTCATTCATCCATCCATTTTCAAACCTCATCATTAGCAGAGTTGTGGGGAAGCTGGAGCTCATCCCAGGATTCATTGGGTACAAGGAAGGAATAATTTTAGCACAAACATGCAAGAATTTGCCTGATATAGGTAAGTGCTACCTGTTGTAACTTAGTGACACAAACATGGCAAAAAAGTGTTTGAGGACTACACAATAACCATAAAGCAGGTCAAGAACCTCCCCTGGCCAGATCAGAAGAGGTGACTTCACACCAACCTGGCTCTGTCAGCTACCTGTTGTCTTCTCGCCCAGAAGGACACAAAATGGGTAGCTGACAGGGCCAGAATACGGAAAAATGCCTTACTAGAGAGAGAAACATGTGAAAACTCTGACTAGTAAAGACAAATCCCACAAAAAATCTTTAGAAAGGAAAATATTAATTTCAAAAGATAGAAAAATGTAACAAAGGGCTCAAAAGGGAGCAAAAACAGGCAAAAAAGGATTTGCCTACAAAGGCAGTCCAAAGTAGAACCGGGTCACAATATGAAAAATCATAAGAGAAATCCAAAAACAAAAGCAAGAAATTCAGATCCAGATAATATCAAAAGAAAAACCTTATTAATCTCCAGCAGACAACTAAAAGTGATTCACTGGCTTGGTCTCTCTCTGTCTCAGATCTGTCGATAAAGCCACAGGGAGGACCAAGCAACAGTGACATCAGGGTGGCTCCGCCTCCTGGGGTTCCACCCACAAAATGTACGTAATGGAATCTAATTTAAAGACATATTAAATAAATATAAAGATAACAGAAATTACATAAAAACATGAAAAATAAATAAATAATAACAATAAAACAAAATACAGAAAAATACATATCCAGGCATAACACAACCCAAGTTAGCTCCATTAAGGGTTGGTTGCTATCTTGTGAGCCCAAAGCTGTCTGCCGAAATGGCCTGGAGATTGGATAAGCAGATTCAGTAAGTGGATGGAAGATTAAATACATTCAATATGCAAATCATACAGAAGTGCAGCTAAAAAGTCTGTATTCAATATGTTTGTCAAAGTGTGAAATGTTTTTAAAGTGTATTATAGAATGTTTAATAAATGATCTAAACCTCTGGTTGCCAGCCTCAGACCTTTGAGATTTAGTTGGCTGGCTGTGATTTTTTCACAAGAAGACAATGCCCATAATGCACTCTATATCAAGCTCTTAGTTTCCTTCAGTATAAATGTAATATCTGACCCCAAACAAACTCAAACCAAGCCAACTGTTTTTTATGCACTTGCAGTACGCATGTCATGTCACATTTAATTTCCATCAAACTCATTCTTAAATGTTATTCTAAATAAGATGTGAAAAAACCTTAGGAGAAGTCAACTGGGGATGTCAGAAAATATTCAAAGACGTGCTGTTGATCAAATACCCTGCTCAGAAGCAAAGCAAAAGGCCAACATATGTTTTAAAATACTAGTTTCCACTGACACAACATGCGCAAGAAGCATATTAATAAAAAAAAAGTCACAATTCCTTTTTAGAGATCCAAGGACAAAGCAATATGTATGGTAATAAAAATATGAATATGGAGAAAAACTAGAAGTCCGGTTAGGAAAAAACATTATAATACAGGCATACCTGTACATGTTTGATAAATTCTTGGTTTGTTGGGAAAATGTGCTGTCCTCAAGAGCACAAATTCAGCAGTCCCACCACAGGAAGAGAACATTATCTTTTCCACATATAGAATTGAGGGTGTCAATCAGATAAACAATGAAGAAATTTAAAAGGATTTATTCAATAATAAGGAGTTCAGCCAAGTAAAAACTCATTTGGAGCTTCAACAGTTATACAGTGCATCCGGAAAGTATTCACAGCGCATCACTTTTTCCACATTTTGTTATGTTACAGCCTTATTCCAAAATAGATTAAATTCATTTTTTTCCTCAGAATTCTATACACAACACCCCATAATGACAACAGGAAAAAAGTTTACTTGAGGTTTTTGCAAATTTATTAAAAATAAAAAAACGGAGAAATCACATGTACATAAGTATTCACAGCCTTTGCTCAATACTTTGTCGATGCACCTTTGGCAGCAATTACAGCCTCAAGTCTTTTT
>JANRMT010062828.1:5259543-5273347 GCA_026402145.1 Polypterus bichir lapradei | reverse complement strand
ACACACACACACTGTATACCAGCAATTTTTTTCACCTAATTTAAATGTTTCCAAACAATCCACTCAATTTTTCACAAATAGAAAAACTGACCTTTGCAGGTTGCCATCAAAAATATAAAAGGCTACATTTACACTGCAGGACCAAACATAAAATGGCAGTTTTACTTTTCAGATGCAATCTTTTGTCTGTTTTTTTCTTACATTTACATGAAGCTTCTATTGAACGCATGTAGTTACATATACAATATCATGACATGAATGACTTTGCAAACAAAACACCAAAGAGACAGCAGATTAAAAAATGTTTACACAAATAATGCAAAGGGTGAACAAAAGCGATACAGTATTGTAGAAAGGGAAGAATACATTTTTCTTGCCATTTTAAATTTTCCTTTGAAAATGAAGATGTGATCATTTGTGGTTCTTCTCAGTCATGGTAGCAGGTATTTCTTTAAATACACATTTTTTTGTTTCTGTACTATTCATCTAATTGTGAACTGGACAAAGGCAAAACCTCAGAGTACAGATAAACACCCTACCTCACTGTAGCTCCAGGGCCCTACATTTTCAATCACTTTATATTTAGGCACAAGTTTATAACATTAATTAGTTGTACTGCACTAAATGGGGCTTGGATAAAAATCATGTTTAGCTTCAAAAATCTGGGTCACATTGTGAGAATCTGAATTACACAAAAGGAAAATACTTCTCACATTTTGACAAATCAGAATACAGGTTTCGTTTTGCTGCTTACATAGTGTGGTAAATAAAAATTGGGTCTGATGATCCTAGCACAGTAACAATAACTCATGTTACCTTTATTAGAATATCCTAAACACAATTAGATCAATAGTAAGTATATTCCTATCTAACATTTAAAAAAATTGATTTATTTACAGAATGAGAACAAAGTAATAATATTTTTTAAAAAATTGGAGTTTAGCCTTTGCTACATCAGATTTTAGATTCAACAACAGTATTTTGACCTGTACATACATTTACTTACCTCACCTCATAAAAGCAGCATCAGAATGGTTTTACTTGATAAAACAATAAAAAAAAAAAAAACACTAGTAAAAGGGCAGTGGCTGTTGTGGGGTTCTGGTTGAGAAAGAAAAAAAAAACCTTAATCCTGATACTTCCAACACCATGTAATATGTCATGTCATTTAGACAGTTTTATGAAGTGCACTCTGAATCTCAAAAAGAAGGAACTGTTACTGCAATTTATGAGACAGTTATTATGAGGTGAGTGTTATATTGACAGAGTAATATCTTATCTTAAAGAGAATTTGTTCTATTGGCTTCATGACTTGTAAATAACCTTCACAAAAAAGAAATCGTAGTACACACATTTAATACTCTTACCCCAATGTTAACCGTATACCATAAAATTTCATCTATTAATTACAGATTTACTCAAGTAATCCACTCTTTTAAGATACATTAATATAAAACTTGTCCTTCGGGCCACTTTAACCCTAGGCCTGAAGAAAACGTATTTTAGCTTGATCACTTTATTTTTTTATTTTAAAAATAAAACTTTTAAACAGCACTTTAAACCACATCTGTCTTACAAAACATAAAACCACGAATATTTGAGTAATTCACTCATTCTAACACTAAATTGCAGGTACACTTTTAGTCACCTCACAAGTGCTAATCTATAAGGGAAACTAAGAATAGAACAATGCACAAAATATACCAATGCTATTGCCACTATGTAGCAAAGCTTAGCTTCTAACAAATTAGACTATTCAAAATGAGACAACCAGTTGATCCCTCTCCTTGACCTTCATCTTAGTCTGAGCAAGTCACTGAATTTACATCGTTTAACACTTGTACATTTAGGAACTGCAAGCTATACTGGATGAAAGAGTTAGGCTACATAAAATGTATTATTAAGAATACAAACATTTGTCACTACAGTATATTGAAACTCAGTAGTGTGATGAGGTGTTTTTTCTTTCTTTTTTAAAAGGTGAATATTAAATCAGCAGATTTCATTATCGTGGAGGCACAGCAGAAACAGAACAGGGCCAAAGCCCAGGAAAGGCAGGTTGTTGATCTGCAGTGTTGCTGGAAATTAGATCAACATTCATATGTTAAAATAAATAAGTTACATACTGCATAAACTAGATAACTGTGAATTTGGAATGTGTTGAAGAGTATAGCACTGCTGTCACACTAATTCACTTTGCAGCATGCAGGACTTTCCCCATGCCTGTGCCAGCTGTCGCCAATAATCGATATTATTTAAAGATACCATGTGAGGATGTTAAGGCATGTGTGTGTACGAGTTCATCCAATGGTGAACTTGCATCCTATTGAGGGCTGGATCCATTAAGTGACAGAACAGGGCCTGGTACTTTATAACCCTGTACTAGTAACAGGGGTTTTAGAAAATGAATGAATGGATAGATGGATTTATTTTGTAAATTAAAGGCAGTGATGTGTTCTCATTGTGCTTTATTGAAATAAATCAGCTTTATCAACACATATTGTCATAATGTTTAACTTACAAAAGATATACAAAGAAAGTTTAGCATTCCCTGTATACAAAGTCTAATTAGTGACTGAATAGAAAGCTACCTAAATGCAGACATTCAATCTCAAAATTTGCAATATGCAGTGTCTATAAAAGTCAAAATATTGTTATATTTGAATAAGCTGGGGATGTTTTAAGAAGGACTAAAGCCTAAGCAGGACATCCGTAGCAACTGCTTAATGCTTCTCTATTAAGCTGTCAAAAAGTCACTTACACAGCAATTTTACACATCCTCGTCTTCCTCTGTCACAGAGCAGAGCATCCAGTGCCAACCTTCCTGAAATTCCTAAGCCTAACAGAATTTGATCAGTTTCTGCTTGGTGACCTCACAGGCATCAGCATCCATCAGTCTAATGTAGTATAGCACAGTTGATCTGAAGCACAAGGGAGTCCTACATAATTAAACAATGCTTTTAGAGCTCACCCAAAAAACAAGAAGAATGCAAAAAAGGAAATATATTGCAGGGTCTTAAAAATCTAGAATACAGAACACTTTACCTACCATCATTATAGTATATCCAAATGAATCAGGTCTTAAATACATACACACAAACATATTATATACATACACACACGCACCTCAAATGTCAGTAAAACAACAGTTCGTTGATTAAAGCTGATCAGTTCCAAACATTTTAAAATAACATCAGCTTGAGATCTAAAGATACCCAAGCGCTACCTCAACAGCATCTTACTAAGTAAGAGGCCATCAAATTTCTGTGTAAATAATCTTTACTAATATTCATCAATTTACTGAAGACACTTTACCCAGGCAATGATTAAACCAAACAAAATGCACAGAAGGCAGTCACTTGGCACACTCACAGGACACTTTCTGCTTATCTCTCTCCCTCTAAATCATAAGCAGCACTTCAGCATGTTCTGGCCCGGCCAATACTTGGATGAGGAACCAAACCAGGAAAAGCCTGGATTGCTGCTGGAGTAGGTGTTGGCAAGGCCAGCAGGGGGTGCGTACCCTGCAGTCCGAATGTGAATCCCAATGCCTCAGTGCAGTGATGGGGGCACTGCAGTAAAAAATGGCACCGTCCCTCGGATGAGATATAGATTTACGGTCCTGACTCTCTGTGGTCATAAAAGATCCTTGGGCATCCTTTGTAAATTATAGGATATTTCCCGAGGTCCAGGCAAAACTGCCCACCATGGCCTATTCATTGTGGTCCCCTAATCATCCCCTGTCTCCAACTACCTTCATCACTTCAACACCTAAAAGCAAATGTGTGGTGAGTGTACTGACACAGAATGGCTGCCATTGCATCATCCAGGTGGATACTGCATGTTGGTGGTGGCTGAAGTGTATGTAAAGTGCTATATCAATGTAAAGAATCAATTATTCAGTATGCCATTTTCATTGTTTCTTTTACATGCTTTTTCCATGTCAACAATTACTCTAGGGAGATAAAACCCAGACAACAATTTTTTGCTCAGTACTACCTTTAACTACAGTGCTGCAATCAGTTCAATTCATTTTCTTGTCATTACAATAAAAAGTATTTTCGTCAGTCCCACAGGTGCAGAAACATTAAAAATATAG
Organism: Polypterus bichir lapradei; assembly: GCA_026402145.1. Taxonomy (NCBI): domain Eukaryota; kingdom Metazoa; phylum Chordata; class Cladistia; order Polypteriformes; family Polypteridae; genus Polypterus; species Polypterus bichir. The sequence goes on along the minus strand of JANRMT010062828.1, from coordinate 5,269,248 downwards.
CAACAATACAGTACAAAGTACAATAATACAATAACAGAGTGCAGCAACAACAAATTACTAGTAAAGAACAGGGGAAATAAACACTCAATAACTTCCAATTAAAGATATAAATGTGGTATAAACAACACATACCATGCAAAACAAGTATCAAGCAGAAAACACAACCAAGATAAAGAATAATTATTACCCTTGAATCGATTGCAGGTGTTTTATATAAAGGATTTGTGCTGGTAAAACCACATGTGAGTTAATGATTCAATGGTCTAGGGGTGAAAATTGCAAGCTTACAGGTATAGCACATAATGATCCACAATGCTTGTCAGATATAGCAAGTAGTCAGACAGACTGGACGTGGGGTTTGAGACAATGCTTTCTTCAGATATATCTTGCTATGAATGGAAATGTGATTCCTATAACAAAGTGGGGTCCTCTAAACCACCCACAGCAGGACATTGCAGTGCACCTCATTGCAGTTGCCCTTCAAGTCAGTAAGCTCTCCAGCATTTAGCATCCATAGCCATTAAAATTTGATCTGCATAGGCAGACTAACTATTGGGCTTTTAATAATATCAGTGATGTGGAACTATTCACTCTTTTCACAATAACCCATTATATGTTTTGTTTTGCTGAGGCTGAGTGAGTCTCTGTTGCTATCATACATTTTCTGTAAAAACCTCTTAATTATTATATTTAAACTAATTACTGCTGTGTCATCAGCACACTTATTGACCAAGTTAAATGATCAAAGGTCTGTATGCTACACCAAGGTCACAAAACTCAAATAGTATGAGTGATCATTGTACTGTAGTGAAGACAAACATAATAATAACAAGCAAACATTTTCCAAACTGTAACAAGAAAGACATTTGTTTTACAAGTTTAAAGAGTAAATAGAAATCTTTAATTTTAGCAAGCAACAAATGTATTTGCAATGAACTAGTCAGCAATACAGATAAAGTAGCTAGCCCAGCTCGACTCTGGCTGTTAAGAAAATTGACTTTGCAAGACTTCACCAGTGACCTTAACCACACTAGTGGAAACACACCCAGAACTGTATGGACCAGTATTGGTCCCTAAAACATTGAAACAAAATACGGTATTTTCACTTTAGCATTCCAGTTCAGATGGCAAATTCGCTTTTTTCAATTCTGTCACATTTTGGGTTCCTAGATGCACTAATGAAAATTAAGCTTTTTCAATAAGAGGAACACAAAAAACATAAAATGCATACGTAATTTTAACTAAACTTTAATAAAACTCGACTCTGTTACAGTCTCATCAGACGTAATGAAATTCAAAAGCATCTTCACAGAAATGCCACACTAGAGAGGGGCGAGGAAGCCATATTCAAGACTGAGCAGAAAGACAGAATCCGCAAGGCCAGTTAAAAGCCAAATTCATTAGCAAGCCTGATACTTTTTAAGCTTTTTATTATGGTGAGTAGAGAGACTTGTGTGTTAAGATAATTGATCTTGCAGGTTTCTGACTACTGCTTGTAAGAAAGTGTTTTTTCTCTGAACCAAACCCTTTCTATAAATCAAAAGTGCAGCATTTCTTGCCAAATTTTCTGCCCAAATTGATACAGTACTAACCATAGTAATTTTTTTTAATTTACATTTACATTTTAAAGGCAAGTTGACTTTATTTAAACAATAAGAATCCAGAATATATTCATCATGTGTTTCATAAATAATTATAACAAAATGATAAATAAGATTTTTTGAATTTTGTGAAAGGAATTCAATAGTACATTATAGCACTTACACAATATTAGGTTTTCTAAGCATATAAATTACTTTGTAATTTCTAACCACATCCTGATCACACTAAATAAAATTTTATAAATGAAAAGAGTAGAAAAGAAAAGTTCAGGGGTTTCATTTTTTAAAACATGCATACGCAACTTCCCATGTAAATGCCAGGATTTATTAAAGAAAATTTGACAGGGGAACATGTGTATATTTATGGCAATTCTGTCCTATGCATATGCAACATTTCGAAGAAACTGGGACATGACAACAGCTTCAATAAAGCTGGGAAATGCAGCCAAACCAGCTAAATGAAAATTCATACACATAATAATTCATATCACTGAGCTGTTATTACAATGTGTGTTGACGTGACAGGCAATGATGAATATGAGGCACAGACTGTATTTTAAGTTCTCTTTTACGAAGGCCAATGCTACATGTTTGTACTGCAGAACTCTTTTGGTTTCTCATCAGTTTGCATCAACTACTTGTTGTCAGTTCTGAGGGAACTGTCTGACTGGTATCTCAAGCAAATTTCACGTCATCATGCCTGCTATGCCGGAAGCCATTAACCTGCTGGCGAGCCACTATATCCAGTTTTCATACTGTATAGGTGTGCAAACAAAAAAAAAAAAAAAAAAAAAAAAGTTTTTACCAGTATAAAAAGACAATTTGCAGTAGTGCCCAGTTCTCCTAAAATAATCTGAATAATTTACTGCACTCATATTGTATAAAGGGCACCTAGAAAAAAACAAAGCTGTGTTTGTTAATCATAAGCAAATTCAGTCCATTAATGCAAAAATCATCCAAGATGCAACTGGCAAACATCATGTCTCAATGGCCTTAGTCAACTTGTCATTCATTTGTGTTGAGCCAAAGAAGCTTTGTCAGATGTGATGGTGCTATGTGCAGTGGCTGGCTTGTTGTTAAGGTAACTGGCTGAACCCTCCGTTTTTCATAGGGCCTGTATTCTTCATTTAAACAGCAATCATGCGATTAAATGTGCCAGTTGATAGTGGCTACCCACTCAGACAGTGGCAATAAACGCCTTTCCCAGAACCATTGTTCACAGAGAAGAGGCACTATAATGCCGCACATGATGTGGTGGAGATCAGCCAAATACTCTTGAATGCAGGTGGTAGGGTGTTGATGCATCAGGAGGGAGCATCTCTACCAGCCAATGACGTTCAGTTTTGTGATTGCATACAGTGTGTATAAGGTTGATTAGCATGCTTCACATATGGATGTTTCACGATGGCATTCAGGGCGAGTTCAGGTACGCAAATTTACAAGGTGATTAAGATTGCGATTTCTAGGTCGTAAACTGCATAGACATGTGTGAACACCAGGTTTAATAAATCCGATTTTTTTTGGACATATGCATTTTCCTGTTTTTTTCTTGCGTGTGCATATTTTCACACTCTAATCCACGCAAAGTTTTATAAATAAAGTCCCAGGATCCTCAGAGAGCTTAAACAAAGGAAACATAAAACACATATTTTGCAAATGGCATAGGTGATCCTGCAGACTGAATTATTTTATTGGAAAGTTTAAGTTTTCACAGAATTCTTTCAATTAGATAAGATTAGGTACTGAGGGAGAAATGTAATAAAGGCAGCTATATAAGAAGAGTTATTTAACAGTGTGTCCCATCAGAAACAATTTAAAAGTAGACAAAAATGATGAGGGTTTGTCAAACAACATAAAAATGGATGTCCAGTACAGTTATCATCAGGAAAAAATAAAACAGCAAAAGAAAACTGAATGACAGAACTACTTCTAGGCCTGAACCATTTCCCAACAGATTTTAGAAAGTCTCATCTTGCAATCTTAAATAACATAAATTTTTATTGATTATAGATGGATAAGGAATGTACTAGTTGCAGAGTGGCTTTCCAGTCATTATATGTAAATGCAAAAGTGAGAGCTGCTTTCCAACAAATATCTGATGTTAAAATAAACACAGTTGCTATTGGTGCAGCAAAATATTTCTGTTATATACAAAATATTTCTGTTATATATAATTAAAACACTAAGTTTGGCTGTCTCTCATACAATTACTCACAAGTTACTAGGGCTAGAACCTTGATCTTGGTCTTAATCGAAAGCTCAGGACCTGATACACTTTAGTGAAATCAACAGTTAAAGTGACTCCTAACTCAGCAAAGTGAGTTGGGTCCACTTATTTGTTATGGCAAACTGATTGAGAAGGCGCAAAGAGAATTGCAGAAGCCAATTACATGATATGAAGAAGAATGACAGCTGTGGCATCAAGTACATGAACTCAAGTACATACACAGTGCAGCAACCTGCTGGTACTCGCTAACTGCTGGGGCTAACACCTTAATCTTGCTCTTAATTGAAAGCTCATGACCCGATACACGCTGGTGAATCAACAAGTTTGATAATGGCGGCAACCTTGACAAAGTGAGATAGGTTTGAGTGTTTCTAATGGCGGACTGATTAAGGTCACATGGCAGAAAGAAACAGAAGAGCAGTGACATCTACAGAGCATGAAACAAGTTGTAGAAGTAGGTTATGTAATATGAAGAAGAATGACAACTTTGGCATCCACTGGGCATCAAGTACATGTAGAGCGGAAACTTGTTGGCAATCAAACTACCGGGGCCAGAACCATGATCTTGGCCTTAACTGAAAGCTTACGACCACATACGTTCTGGAAAGTCATAAATGTTGATGCTGCTGCAATCTCAGAAAAGTAAAGTGACGTGGCAGAAAGAAAAGCAGTATCATCTGCCGAGTGTCTTACTAGTCAGCAGAAAGGTTTATTGTAATAAAAGCTCATTCCTCGCAAGCCAATCTATTGATAATCCCCCAGAACATGCTATGTATGTGTTCTGAATTCATAATCAATTGCAAGTATTGTGTTGATTGATCATCGACCATTATGAAAAACACCAGAAAAGGAAGGAAAGAGAGAAGTGACATCTGCTGAGCATCATGCACATCATAAAAAGCATTTAATACTGGATACAGAATGCAACAACAAGAACAACAGGAAAAAATGTATGCTGACAAATGACTACTACTTTAAAATGTTACATCAACAATATGATCACTGTGAAGCTGTATTTTTTTCCATTGTAAAAACCTGAGCGCACATTAAGATCTCAAGATGCCGGTCTGCTTATGATTCCAAGGATTAATGAAATAACAGTGGGAGGTCGAGCTTTTAGTTACAGGGCCCCTAAACTGTGGAATGGTCTTCCTGCTTCTATAAGAGATGCCCCTTCGGTCCCAGCCTTTAAATCCCGGCTGAAGACTTACTACTTCAGTTTAGCATATCCTGACTAGAGCTGCTGATTAATTGTACATACTGCATCTCTGTTGTTAGTCATTAGCACTAAAACATAAGTAACATGATAAGTATAATTGAATACTAACCCTCACCTATTCTGTTTCTGTTCTCGGTACTCAAATGTGGCAATTGGTGCCACGACCCACCTGCCAAGTTGTTTGCCTGCCTGTGGTAAAGTCATCCCTGATGGAGGATCACAGGAATCATGGGAAAAAGGGGTCCTTTCATCGGATTGGCTGGCCGAGCAATGTTTCAGCCGTGGAATGGCCAAATGGGGAGGCAGCTAGACGGATGAGGTCTCCAGGACTCTAAAAATATCCAAATCTTATTATGTGATATCATCTACTGTTAAATTCTGCTTCGTACTTCTAAAATTTTTATTATTATGCTGTATTACGGATTTGTTCTGTTCTGTTCTGTGTATTGTATTGTATTGACCCCCTTCTTTTGACACCCACTGCACGCCCAACCTACCTGGAAAGGGGTCTCTCTTTGAACTGCCTTTCCCAAGGTTTCTTCCATTTTTCCCTACAAGGTTTTTTTTTGGGAGTTTTTTCTTGTCTTCTCAGAGAGTCAAGGCTGGGGGGCTGTCAAGAGGCAGGGCCTGTTAAAGCCCATTGCGGCACTTCCTGTGTGATTTTGGGCTATACAAAAATAAAATGTATTGTATTGTATTGTAAAAACAAAATAAAAAACCGTCTTCTCAAAGTGCAAAAGTTCAGCTTTGTCAATATGAACTCCCTTTAGGACAGGAGGACCACATGATTCCCAGTTCAAAAGATTTTTATAAACATATACTCATTATATCTCAAAATAATTTCAAAATGAACAAAACGTCTTCTCATGATGCAGTATCTTAAAACATATTCCTAATTTTCTACAGTTAATCTGTTTTACTTTCAGAGACACTTACTTTAAAATGTCTTATTTCATATGTCCATGCATTGTCAGGGTTGTAGAAACCAGGTGTCCTTCCCTGCAGTATTGCCCACAAAGTCAAGGAACAATATTTCGGAAATAGAAAATTGTACTTCAAAGTATCTGAAAATTATTTCTAACCATTAATAAGATTTTTCACAAAAAAGAAACATGAGCTTGTGATGTATAGCATCATTCACACCCTTTGATATCCTGGAGGAATATCTTCTGCACCACTTGGAATGACTTATTTTAAATTATGAACTGGCAAATCTTATTGTAGCACAGCAGACTGCTGTGAAGGCTTGCCAAATAACTGACAGAAGGACACATGGATATATAAAAACTTTTTTAGGACAATGCCTAGCATTTCCTTTTACAGCTTTGGGTCATAGTTTAGCCCTGCACTATATCTGCCTCTAGATATTAAACAAAAGAAAAGTCATACTTAATATAGAACAAGTAATTTGAAATTATAAATGTTAGCACTAAGAAAGCTCCAAAGTCTAAAAAGTTAGAATATTTACCCATTTAATAAAGTTTTCTGATTCTTACAATTAAAATAAGTAAAGAAATTGTTAATCCATATCCACAGTTATTTTGTCATTCAATTCAAGTCCCTAATATGAGTAAACAAATATCAAGTATAGCAAAATAAAATTTTAATTTTCCTAATCTGTAAAAAGGGAATATCAGTTTTGGAGAGGTTGCAAAACGACTGTATTTCTCATTACATAAGATGGTGTAAAAGTGACATTGTGTTCAAAAATGCAATTTCATCTTCATGGATTGCAAATTCAGAATGCTATTACAACTTATCATAACTTATTAGATAGGCTAATAGAAAAAGCATAGTTTATCATGATTTAAAACCAAATTCATGACTTGCGTTTATGTAATAATAATAATAAATAATAATAATAATAAACTCAAATAATGTTGAGAGAAATTGTAAGACTGAAAACAAAGTAACTGCTATGAAATCATTGGCCGACATTACACCATCAAATGTACAAAACTGGCAAAGAATTTGTGATCCTGTTAGCATCACTTAAATGATTCTTGGGGTATGTTACCATTACAAAGATATCTTAACGTGACTATACTTAAAGTGAATGTGTTTTAAAGCTTTACGTAACCCTGTCTAAAAGAACTGACAACTTTTTTTGTGTCAGTTATAACAGGTTTATGTCCCACCAACTGAAATGGAAGTAATAGCATTAAATTTTAGCAAAGCTCAAAATATACTTTTTGCATATACTACAAACATCAGAATACTTCAGATTGATTTTATCTAAAATAAACGTCTCAGTTTTTTAAAACTATTCATGTGACATGTTGCCTATATGCAGCTACATTAAGATGATTTAGCTTAAACTCAAGATGTTTGAAGGCTTTACATATCTATTTCTAATACAATTTTTGAATGTCATTATATAGGTTTATTTAGGTTTGAATAAACAGATTTAATTGGCATAGGTCCTCTATTTACATGTATGCAAGTAAGAATGACATAAAGCAATGCTATTAAATGGACAGCCTATCCCGAGAGCAGGCTAGTCCTTTAAAATTTAATGACATAAAAGAGCTTAAGTAGGATGCTTTTTGGAGGTAATCTTCAGCTTTTGAGCTATTCTACTTGACAAAAAAGCCTTATTACCATAAAGCTGGTTATTTCAGATTAACGCAACTCTCTTTTAAGAGCCCAGTAATTGTATAGCTGTTGAAGTGGCATTGGGTTTGTCTGTTTTCCATAATCAGAAATATCTGCCACATACCCAAACATTACAAGAAAATCCTTTTATTCTTCATGAGAAGACATGAGATTCTCTCATAAAACATTTAAATCATCCCATAGAGTTGGCTACCTAAGAACATTATTTAAAATTGGTATAAATAGGCAATAGAAATATAAGAAGAAATGGAATCAGCTAAATTAATTTTGATTTTGCATTACGTTAACCGAGTTATTTTTCAAACATGACATTTATTTAGGTAATAATTATTCCAAATAAACAGCATAACAAAACTGTTTATTTCAAGATTTATCAATTTACCTTTTTACTCAAATTTATTACATGGACATTATACTTATTTAGCCATTGTTAAATTAACCTTAAGTTGCTTAGCCTTGCTTAAACTTCTCAATTAATTTACGTAGAATTTGACACTTAACTGAAATAGGGTTTCATATAACAAACTATTTCTATTAATGTTAAATAGAAAGAACTCAAGCAATGAGAAGTTTCCATGTCAAAGGGATAGTAAAATATTTAGAAACTGTACAGGGACAAATTATGGCCCAATATCTCCTTCTCTGGTGTTTTTACATACATATGGATACCAGTTTCCTACTACATCCTAAACACATACATATTAAAATGATTGGCAATAATAACTGTCTCTTCATATATGAATTTGAGCCTGAATATGGAAAAGAGCATAACCAATGTTGGTTCTTGTCTTGTGCAAAATGCTTTCCAAATAGCCTATGGCACCTCACAACTTTAAGCATAAAAGTATTTATGCAAATAAATTTAATAATTTACTTCCAATGTTATAGGCTTTATTAGCGCAGTAAAAAACATTTTAGATAAAATTCTCATTTTCTTGCCTATGGAACCTGAGAGGGAATAAAAGAAAATCTTGAGACGAGACGAGACTATTGCCAAGAGATTTTTTTCAAGTATCGTCCTCCTCTCAATCATTTACGGTTAACGGCCCACACCCACAGTCCTCTCACCTCTCACTCGTGTGAATGCTTTTGTCAGACACAGTTCCTGCACTCTTGGCTCATATAAATTTTTAAGTTTTCCTCACTTTAAGTTCCCAATAAAAGAAGGCTTATTATGTCTAAATCTTATTGAAGAATTTCACCCCGAAGGGTTATCAATAGAAGAAATGAGTACACGTGTAATCCTAGCACAGAGAAATGATGGAGTCAAATGAATTAACGCAAAAATTGTCGATGAGCTACATGGCAAATTGGTTAAATTAAATTGGTATTAATAGACTTTGCTAAAACAGTTGGGGGTGATGGTGCGTAAAATGAAAATATTAACTTACAATATCCCACAGAATATCTACAACCGTTAACACCATCCGGTCTTCCACTGGCCGAATTACTGTTAAAAGAAGGATGTATCGTAATGTTATTGAGTAATTTATGTCTGAGTGATGGCCTATGCAATAGGAGGAGATTAGTTGCATTCAAAATTGTTCGAACAATTCTGACATGTAAAATTTTAACAGGCGACAAGAAAGGTAATGTAGTACATCTTCCACAGATAACATTAGACAGCAAGGGAGATCTTGATATGCCATTCGTATTAAAACGTTTACAGTTTCCCGATAGAATAGTTTTTGCTATGGCAATTAACAAATCACAGGGACCAACATTCAAAAAAATGACAAATGACAAACGTAATTTGGTCACCCTCTTTGGAGCCTCCTGTATCTTCTTTAGGGAATGCACTCTTGGTCCCAACATGATTATATGTCATACACAAGATAGTTATTGACCCGCAATCCAGGCATCACATGGTATCCAATAAACTAAATCTCAAGCTTTGTGGTTTGTGAAACATTTTATTTACTTGTGATACCAAAAAAATAATTCAGTTTTCTTCAGAAAGCAAAAAGATAATGTCTTTCTCTGGAAAAATATTCCATTATCTCAAGATAACAATAAAAAACAAAAAAAAAAAAAAAAAAAAA
>JANRMT010062828.1:5182620-5259443 GCA_026402145.1 Polypterus bichir lapradei | reverse complement strand
GAAAATGCACGTTATGAAGTAGTAAAATGATCAATTGTAATATATAAAAGCACTATACAGAGTAGTAACATTTTAACTCTTTTATACTTAATTCACATTGTAATGTACACTAATGTACATTAAGCAACTATACATTTTAAAATAACCGTGTGGTAAAATCTAGAAGAAAGGATTTCTCCTTTTAGCGGAGTCAAGATTTACAATAAATGACAATTAAATCATATACTGTACTACATTTCTCAGGAGTCAGGACTGCATCAATCTACAGTATAATAAAACACTAAAGTCTGTGAGACCAGTTCCCTCAGAGCAATCTGATTGATCAGTTTTTTTGGGAGTTTGGCTTTGTTGATATGATCAAAAGACTTATAGTCTTTTTGTTGATATTGTGTTACTGTCAACATACTATAGACATGACAATCCTGAACCTGAATGTGCCATATTTCAATGTAAAACTGTCATGTCAACTGATTAAAACTAAGTAAAAAATGAGCTTAATTTTTGGAAATGAAGATGTAGAAATGAATGTACAAATTTTGCATGCTGCGACTCAAATTAGACTTTGAACTGAGGAATAAATACCTCAAAAGAAATCATTATTCTTATCACTATGTATTAACCAAATTAAATGTCACTACATAGCAGGAGACAAAAATGGGCAGCGTGTTTCACAGTGCAGAAACTATGGAGATTAGTCTACTAATGAAGACAGTTTTAATCAATAATTATTCAACACAACCAAAGAACATTTTTTCCAAAAACGTGCATTTACTTAATCCAAGTGGCGTATATGTACACATTTCTAGACTTATCATCCCTTCAAAACACAGTGTCCTCAAAAGCAAGAAAAGGGGAAAGATACAACCAAGCAGGGTCATCTCAGGAGACATTCAATAGATCCACTGCTAATTCAAATATATAACACAATACAAAAGTTACTAATAATTAAACCAAATAAAGATTGCCTGATAAATTAATAAAATGTTAACACTTTATTAATATTCAATCTCTGACAAGATTATGCAAGAATGAAAACAATTCATGTAAACTAATAAGCAAAAATCAACACTGCCTATCCACATTAAAATAGAAAAGTGTGAGGAGTACGACACTTATTATGTGAAAAGATGCATATGCAAATGTTCCAGTCAAAATCTTAAAGACTAAAGAATAGTCATGCAAATTCAACACTTCACATGTACACTCACTCATGCACCAATAATCCAACTTAATCTCAACCAACTCCAGATTTGAAAGGAAGTAATATGAGGGAAATGATCACTTATTTAATGTGATTCCAAGACTGACAATTTAACTAAGTCACTGAGCCATGCTGATATTAATGGATTCAATCCATCGATTAATGTTCTAAATTCACCTATCGCTCCAAGTTAGTGCCTAATCTGCAAGTAGAAAACAAAGTGCAACCGCAGACAAAATAACATTTCAACACGTGACAGACAACTTCTCGACCCACTTTCACACTAAAGTGTGAAAGTGAAACAAATGATATCCAGGAGATAGTCAAACTTTGTCCAAATACTGCAAGACCCAACTGTAACCACAGCATTAATGGCAGAATCTTAACAACAACCAACTTTAACAGCCTCTATCAAAATCTACCATCATCATCTAATTCTTCTATGTGAATCCTGAAAACCATGAGGACTGATTTAGATCATTTATGTCAGGAAGAATGCCCAGTGGGGGCTGGGTGGCCTTGGAACCCCTGCAGATTTTGTTTTTTTTTTTTTTTTTCATTTTTTCTGTCCTCCTGGCCATCGGACCTTAATTTATTATTTGTTACTTAGTACTGTCTAATCATATTTTTAGATTTTTTTTTTTTATAAATGTTTCTTTCTTCATCTTGTAAAGCACTTTGAGCTACATTGTTTGTATGAACACGTGCTATAGAAATAAATGTTGTTGTTTTTGGTGTTAAGTAAGTGATTAACAAAAAAACAAAAATCACTTATAGTTGCATAGGCACGTGTAGCCTGTTTCTGAACTTTGCAAGGAGGAACATAACTACAACAGAGTCAATATGTAAGAAACTATAAATGTTAATAAAATGAATTGGTTATTTTAAAGCACTAGCAACTTTCCACCCATTGTAAAAATGAATAATCACTAATTTGACATAGTGATGCGTGGGTAATCTTAAATCCTGATGTATAGCCAAGTATCTTACTTATAAATATAAGGTGCCACACCAAATGGAACTGGAACTGGACAGGAACTAGATAGGTGGTTTTATTTAAGCAAAATAATAATGTTGTAAAACAACCAACCAAAGGATAACAGCTTGATAGCTCCTATCTGTCTGAAGCTAAAGAGAAGAGTAGGAAGACAATTATTGCCACTGTAGCTGTTATAAGACACAGAGAAATGCCACAAACCAAACTAAGGTTTAGAAAACATACAAAAAGTACAAAATAATGAAGTTTCTGTTTATAATGTAAATCTCTGTCAAATAACATTGGAAAAAAAATCATCTGAAAATTTTCTGAGCAGCAAAAACTGAGCTACACCACAGATCACACATATGCAGGACTACCACAAAGAGCTTAATTCTGAGGCGGCCATCAGTTGTTTATGACGCCAGTGATGAACTGCATCTAGTCAATCACACAGTATCCACCAACTTTAAAATGTAATCTTCACCTACATCACTTGGTCAATTAACAAGCATTTTTCTTTATTTTGGTACATTTATTTAAATTAAAATAAAAACTGGCAATTATGAGATGTCCAACAAATACAACAATAAACAATCACTGTGGAAAACTAGGTGTTTGCTAAAGTAAAATATAAAAGAAGCTTGAAGTTTACATGAACAAATAATTAATATCACGCAACTAAGAATGAAGCACTTTTTTCCAGGTCTCTTATGGATCACCTGGCCCATCCATTTTCTGTATACACACACGCACTAAGGTCTGTCACACAATTACTAGTGAACTGCTGGCTCTAGAATCTTGATCTTAACCAAAAGCTTATGACTTGATATGTTCTGGAAATTCAAAAAATGTTAGGTAACAGCAACCTGGCTGGCTGTGACCTGTGGTCATCTGTTTATAGCCAACTGATTGAGAACCAAGTGATAACCACCATTATGGCAGAAAGAAAAAGAACAGCAGCAACATCTGCCGAGTGTCTGGCACATATCGTAGAAGGTAATTAAGCAACAAAAAAATTACAATGAATTAGAAGAAACACACAGACAAGAGAGAATTAATTCTAAATATAAAAGTTTTGGAAGCGGCAAATAAGTGAAAATAAAGGATAGCAATATGACCGCTGCTCACGGGAAAGTGATCAAGAAACCAAGTGATAACCACCATAATGGCAGAGATGGAAAGAAGAACCCAGATATCTGCTAGGCATCAAGTGTATCACAGAAGGCGATTAAGTGACAAAGAAAAAAAATAAGCAGACAAGATTCTGAAGCACATATACAAGCAAGAAGTAATTCTAAATATAGCCTGAAATGTTCTTGAAATGAAACCTCAAGGACACTTTAGTGGTGACCAGAATTTTTACTTTAAAAAACCAAGGTCCCCTCAAGCACAATGATTGATAATCCCACAGGATACAGTATATACATGTTCAAAATTCATAATCAGGTGTATGTATTGGATTTATTGATCATCAAACTTTATTAAATGTCAATAAAGGACAACATAATGATCTTTGGTCATGTATTTACAAAAAAATGATTGTAAAACCAAGTGATAACCACCATAAGTGCCTTGAGCATGGGAATGGCACTATATAAATATTATTATTATGTGAGAAAGGATAAAACAAGCAGTAACATCAGCTGGGCATCAAGTAAATTGCAGAAGGCAATTAAGTGACAAAGAACAAGAAAAAAAATAAGATTGGACGGTGAAGCGCATTGACAAGCAAGAAGCAATCCTGAATATGGAGCAACCAAACAGCAGACAAACATGATAGCTCATAGACATGTAAGACAACGTCCAGGATAATGAATGCAAGAATGCCCTACATATAGATCTACACATAGTCAAATTTTCATGAATAAGGGAAAAAGGGATGGCGAGATTGACAGACAGACAGGGCGACAAGTGCAGTTATGTGGTTGCTATACCAATCCAGATTGGTGAAGAATGGGCTGACTGAGAAGGTGAAGTTCCCAATTTACCAGTTGATCTACCGTCACCTATCATCATGACCTTTGGGTAATGGTGGAAAGAATGATATTGTAGGTACAAGCAGCTGAAATTAGATTTCTCCACAGGGTAGCTGGTCCTTCTCTTAGTAAAACAGTGAGAAGTGCAGACATCCAGGAGAGGCTCGGAATATATTTTATTTATTTATTTATTTATCTATTTATGAACCACTTTAAAAACAACATCAAGGCTGACCAAAGTGCTGTACAATAAAAACCTGAAATATCAGACTCACAATAACCACGGATAAATGAAACAGAAACAGAAACACATAAAAGCTGAAAAGATTCATAATAAAAAGTATACAGATAGCCAACATATACTGTGTTAAAAGCCAGAGTATAAAAGTTTGTTTTTAAATAAGATTTAAAGACAGCTAGTGAATTAGTCTGCCTAACGTGTAACGGCAAATCATTCCAGAGTTCGATCTGGAAAGCCCGATCACCTCGGAGTTTGCATCGTGCCTTGGGTACACATGAAATCATCTGGTCTGCTGACCTGAGAGAGCGAGACGGTACGTAAAGGTGCAGCAGTTCCGACAAATAAAATGGGGCACAACCATTAAAGGATTTAAAAACAAATACAAGGATCTTCAAATGGATTTGAAAATGAACTGGAAGCCAATTAAGGGAAGTCAAAATCGGGGTAACAAGCTCATGCTTTCTTATGCCAGTTAAAAATTGAGCAGCAGCATTTTGCACCAGCTGTAGGCAAGCAATGGAGGCCTGGCTAATTCCAAAAAGAAGCGCATTGCAGTAATCTAGACAAGATGTTATAAAAGCATGTATCACTGTTTCAAGGTTGCGTTTAGACAAAACAGGCTTGATTTTTGACAGTCGCCGCAACTGGAAAAAGCAAGATTTTACCACTGTGTTCACAAGGCTATTAAGTTTTAAAGTGGAATCCATTTTCACATCTACATTTGTGATCATGGATTTGTCAAATTGAGCCACAGTGGAAAGGTCGATGCAGGGGGTTCTGCTGGTGGCATTGGGTTTTAAATAGCATGAATTCTGTCTTGTAAATTTAGAAAATTTAATGCCATCCAACTCCCTATGTCAATAAGGCAATCAAGCAGGGGCTGGACAGAACATGGACCTTGGCATGTTCAGAGGGAAATAAACCTGACAGTCGTCTGCATAAAGATGAAAGGAAATACCGCGTTTCCGGAAAACAGTACTGAGTGGCAGCAGGTACAAGGAGCACAGAAGAGGCCCCAGGATGGAGCCCTGTGGTACACCCCAGTGGAGGGCAACAGAGGTGGAAGTAAAATCATCAATACTGACATAAAAATTTCTATCTGTGAGATAGGACCTAAACCATTGGAGAGCTAAACCCGTGATGTCCACCCACTGCTCTAGCCTGGAGATGAGGATCTCATGGTCTATAGTGTCAAAGGCAGCGGTTAAATTCAGAAGCATTAGTACACAGTCACTAGAGTCCACTGTTAAAAGAATATAATTAAAAACCCTTAACAGAGAGGACTCAGTGCTGTGGTGAGTTTTAAACCTAGACTGTAGCACTTCCAGAATTGCATTTTCATCCAGAAAGGACTTCAGTTGGGTATAGATGACTTTTTCCTAAGAGTTTGGACAAAAAAGGGTAGCTTGGAAATAGGCCTAAAGTTAGACATAAGTGGTCCAGACCCGTTTTTTTCAGCAGAGGTTGCACAATAGCATGTTTAACCTCTAGTGTGGTGCCTAAAAAATTTAAACTACTATTAATAATTGCATAAATATTTATATATAATTGTATAAATATAGTCACTGACCCTCCACATCAAGAGAAGGCAATTGAGGAGGTTCAGGCATCTGATACGGGTGCCTCATGGACGCCTCTCTGTGGCAGTTTTATGGGCATGACCAGCTGGAAGCAGACCTCGGGAAAGACCCAGGGATTGCTGGCCTGGGAACACATTAGGATCACACAGTAGAAGTTAGCAAATGTGGCTGGGTAAGGGAAGTATCGGCTTCACTGCTAAAACTATTGCCCCCACAAATTGGTTTCAGATAAGTGGTGGAAAATGAATGAGTGAATAAATGATTGAACTAAAAGATTCATTGAGTTTTCTCGTTCCAATAATAAAACTTCATAATGCATCATCTAAAATACCACATATACAAACTCAAAATGTAATCTTTATGTTATCTTTATGGATGTTCTGGTGTTTCTAAATTCCTGGCCCAAGTGACTATAGATATATGCACTCCACTGTGCTCTTCTATAAACTGATGCTCTGTCTAGGATGGCTTAATGACTTTTGCCGGATGCTTCCAAGACAGGCCCCTGGCTCTCCGCAACCCTGTAATTCAAAAAGTGAGCTCCAAGAATAAGTGAATGAATGAATGACCTGAGAAACTTTAATAGCTATTATATAAGCAGTTGTGCTAAAATTTCAAATCCTTATAGACATATTACCTTTCTGATTTACATACTAATCCAAACTAAAAAAAGTCCTATTTTATGAAATAATTCTCTAAAACATTAAGTCAATTATTTTCCTACTATGTAAAGAAATTTTAAATGCTGCACAATTACAATCTGCATTCAGCAGCCCCAAACAATGTAGGCTAAGCGATGTTTCACTTATTAACATTTACTAATAATAGCAAAAATTGTAAATTATACTCTACTAAAACTATAAGAAATAAAAAATTACTTTTCTTAAAAAAAATCTAAATGCACATTTTGGACAAAAGAATTCATGTAAAAATTAATTAAATAATTCCTTTAAAAATCTTAATCAATTCAATCTCTTGTTTGCACACAGTAAGCGTATGTTCTAAATCAAGTCTTTGTATTCCACCCATTTGCCAGCCAATCACACGGACACCATTGTCTGCATCTACAAATCACTTTCATTCATTCCGTGCAGTTCAGAAAGGTTATCCTTTGACCCAGGCCATTCATTCCAGAAATCCTTAGAGATGTAAGCTGCTTTAGTTTAAGTACAGTGTCAGCGACTTCGGTTTTTACGTGAAATCTTTCCAAAATTAAGTGTAGTTTGTTTCAGACTTTGAACTCAGGTGAAAAAAAAACTTCAGAGCTAATAAATAAATAAATAAAAATAAATAAATAAATAAATGTGTGCCCTCTCGCCATGCATCATCTTGAAAATCTGTGCATAAAAACTTTCAGCAATCCGAGTCCTTCTACATCTGCATTTAATAACAACATTGTAAGACACCCCCCCGCCCCCCATTTACTAGCATATTAAAAAAAGGCTTAAAGTAATGCATTTGATTTTAGGCAAAAAAGGAGACTAAGCAAATGGCATTTAACAGAACAACACATTAAGAATGCATGCTATATTTAAGTGGCCAGGTCTGCCAGTACAGAAAGACATTTAAAATAATTGAAGAAAATTCATGGCTTTCATTTATGAGTGAAACCAAGGCGTTTCCACTTTCCAACCAGAGCGGGGCTGGGTGCATTGGCGTCTTGTGGCTTTTATTTAAATGCAATCATCTCTTGATTAAACAGGGGAAAATAAGGAAAAAGAGGTAATGGATAAACTAAAAAAAAAAAACAACAAACAGTAAAAATAACCTGTGAAAAAAGTAAACTTAATTAAAATCATATCCAGTGCTTACTATTTAATAAATGGGATCTTTATTATGTATTATTTAAATAAATGTATTTATTTAATGCACCACATAATTCAGAATTGACTTTAACACTCTAGGACATCTATGCAGACTGCTTCACAATTGTGTACCTTTAGCACATCACATACATATGGCTATCATCTAAGAAAAGGCAGTTTAAGACTACTTACTTCAATCAAAGATGGCGACCAAAGTGGATATAAAAGAGTACTTATACCACACTCCACTTCTCCTTAACCACACTGATCACTGAAGTGTCGGTCGGTCCTTGTGAAAGAATACTAACAGAGCTAAACTCATTCTTAAACTTGTTCTTCAAACGTCTCACCACAGACCAATGAAATGACTAAATTATTTAACAGCTCCATTTATCTTCTCAGATGACCATTTTTTCTGCCTACCATGACCTTACGCTATTTACATTTTCATAAATTTTAATTCTCTTATTCCACACCCTCTCATCACTCTCTCTTTTCTAAGAGTTCCACCCTAGAACAGACTTGATGAAAATTTTAATGTTTTAATTCTATTTTCCATTTTTCGCATGGAATTAAATTTCAGTCTTGGAGGAAATGGTAAAATATCCATTAGCCCCTTTTAGATTGTTTTTTTACTACAATATTTGCACCATCACAACAGACACCCTTCCTTAAGAACAGCAGTTAAATATATCAAGCTCTTTTGAAGTCATAAGTCACGTTTAAGGTAGTGGCATATTACACAACTTCTAGATGGAGGAGATGACAAACTTGCCAACTGCAGTTGCTGATCTCATCATCCGAGGATGGCAGATTTAACGACTAACATGACTAGAAATTGCACAACTTAAATTACACAACTCTGTGACAACTTTCTTGCACAGGTTCACATTTCGGAGAATCACAGGTTTGTCCCTTTTTCTGACAGACAATAATGTGCTGCCTGAGAGCGGTTGCTGTATAAATGCTTTCCAGGTACAGGAAGTTCAGCTGCAATCTTTTTTCTTTTTGCCATTTTACCATGGGACGTAAAACCATAAGACATCAGACCAACATTCCCACTTATTTTTAGCACCAATAAGAGGATGTGAATAACAGGTGAGCTGGTGCTCACCGTTTATTGGTGCTTTGCGCTACTACATGAACAACAAGTATTGGGGGTTCTGTTCCCCAACGGAGTATCAAGTGTTACAAAGTACCACCAAATGAACAATGAGATGGGTAGGGGGCTTCAGTGGAGCATCCACTGTCAAAAACCACCAACACACAAACAACAATCAATGGAGAGCCTCCATGGAGTATGGAGCATTGCAAAGAACCAACACAACAACATGTTAGTTTTGGGAGTCCATCTGCATGGCACTTCCAAACTACTGCGCTGGGAAGGGAATGAGCAGGGCTATAATAGCTGTGCAGCAGTTCACAAGTGCTGCATGGCACATGGAAAACAGCTTACAGGGAACACTGCATCAGACAGACGAATCTATCATCTACATGCATTATACATCTGACTGAGCACTCATTGACTCTCAACTCTTGCACACAAAGAGCCTACCCCTACAACTTAAGACAAAAAGCATGAGACTGGTCAGACTGAATCAATGAGTACATCAGACTACACAACTGGTTGTCACAGGAGTACACTATACAGTAACTGGCCCCAACTCACTAAGATTATATAAATGAATTTTGTGATTGAAAAAAAATCACTAGAAAAGTCATATAACTTTACAGGGCTTTTACACATGCAACCCAATAAATTTTGGGTTACCCATTAAAAAAAAAATATAGAGATTGAGTAGTTTACACATATCAGGGTGATCTAGAAATTATCTCGAGGCAGCAAGTCAAGTTTTCTATTGTTTTGCATGATGTATTTAGATCACAAACTTGCTTTTAAGACGAAAGTAACAATATTAACTGGAGGTGTTGCTTCATTTTTAGCAATGCAGAATAGCTGCACAAAGCAGAGTTTCTGTAAGATGTGGTTTGAATAGCATGAACCCTGCTCCCCACAACCTTGCCAAACCAACACTGCCAGAGGGAGGACACTCCTTTATTTGCTGGTGACAAACATGTGCACATTTGCATCTGGTGGCAAGTAAACTTACCAATTTTCTCCTCGGCTTGGATGAAGAACAATTGCCCTTTTTTAGAACCCATCCATTCTCCTCAATTTCAAAAAAGCTAACCTAAAGAAACAAGGCTTTGATAAATGTTTGAGCAAAACTTTGGATTCATCAGCACTGTGCTATCTTACAACTCACACAAATGTCGCCATGACATTTTGCAGATTTACCCAACAATGTGATTCCAGGAAATTCCTGTAAATTATACAAGTTCTCAAGTATGAAAACAACCAGCTCATCCACCCTTGAATTCTTACCTTGGGTTTTCTCAAGCATGAACTTAGTTTGCGAATTAACTGGTAAATTCCAGGGCTATCCTGCATGTATTCTGTGGGAGACCTTAGACACACAGCAAAAGCCACATGCTAGCTGTTAAAGAGACTCATCTACACTGAACCAAATGTAAATCAATATGACAAATAATACAATGTAGCTGAAAATGGCAGAAGGCCTTCTTCTATACTATACAACTCGGACAGAAATTACAAAAACAAAAGATTAAAAAGATTTTGGACAGTGGAACTTCAGCTGTTATTCAAACAAAACACCATTTGTATGGATTTTTCTGCTACATGAAAATATTTTTGGCAATACTTATTTCAGACCCCTTTCACCATAATACATAGAAATGAACAATCAGCATACACAGCCAACTTCCAGTCTACTGTCTACTTGCACTTAAAGAGCCACTTTTGTACTCAGTGCTATAGCTTGCTACTTGTGAACTCTTTAATAATTACTGGTAAGTTAATAAAGAAGAGACATTTCACTTTGAGAGTTTATCCCACTTCAGCATTGTTCTGAATTTTTACCTTGTTCAAATGTACCAATATATAATACATATGTACATGACCATGTCAGCAATCCTAATAAAAAAGGCAGTTTAAATCTGCATAGTGCTCTCTTCTGCTATTCCATGAACTTAATTAAAACAGCATTTTTAACGCATGGATTGTGCACTAATGGTGAATTATGTCAATCCACGTGTATGTAAAGTAATAAACAGATCAAATTATTGGTTTTTTTTTTTTGTAAAAAGAAAAAAAATTCTCATGAGACATAACTATTTTTAGCCTACCAATCTTTAACCATAAACACGGAAAATAATGTCTATGCCCTACAGCTGTCAAGAGTGACACTATGCATTTCCAATACAAGTTACCCCTAAAACCAATGTTACATTACGCAACGTCAAGTTGATGAGTATGCCAGATTTAATGACTGTAGTTGCCGATCTCGTTGCCAGATCATGTCAGTTTACATGACTAAAAAAAATCACTGGCATGTCAAATTTAATGACTGCCTGCACACTTTCTAGCACAGTTGTGCTCTCCACTTTTTCTGACAGTCAACATGTGCTGGCCTACCGAGCCGGTGCTATACAAAAAATTAAGAAGCACTGCAAGATCAGGTGCAATCTCTACCCTTTTTTGTTTTGTCCATTCTGTCATGGTACGTAAAACATAAGATACAAAACAGATGAGCTTCTCGTATGTTTGTGAGTTCCAAAACGAGGTAAACCTGCTTTCCTTATTCCTCATCACTGTATTATATGCATTGTATTTCTGGATTAGCATTCATTTGTTGTCAGCTCTCATGCACAGAGCCCACCCCTATGACTAATGAGAAAAAAATCAAACCTGTTTGATTTTGTTAGAGCAAGCTATGGACTAGTTGGAATGAATTGCAGGACATGTCACATTACATGACTGGCTTCACATTAGTGTGCCACTGACTGCTTCTGACTCACTAAAATAATGTAAA
Source organism: Polypterus bichir lapradei (assembly GCA_026402145.1). Taxonomy (NCBI): domain Eukaryota; kingdom Metazoa; phylum Chordata; class Cladistia; order Polypteriformes; family Polypteridae; genus Polypterus; species Polypterus bichir. The sequence goes on along the minus strand of JANRMT010062828.1, from coordinate 5,247,768 downwards.
TGAAGGGTACCACTGAAAATCACTGGATAAGTCATCTAATGTGACATGGCCTTAAGAAGACATCATAACAGTTGCATCACCTAAACCTGCTTAACCCTTAACTACTCACGCAGTGTACTTTATGCACCAGTGTTAAAATGGCTATTTATATTTGTGTTGTGAGGTTGAAATACTATATAAAAAAATATAAAATATAACAATAATTTAAAATCTGAAAATAAACCTGATCCACTTCTCCAGTGCTCATTCAACACCAGTCATACTTTCATTCACTGCAGCATTTGTACATGTATCACATTTCACTTAAGTTGCTGAATGTCCTTTGCAGACAAAGTCATTTCAAGAAGAACATCTCATCGTTGTCATACATATGCAAGTACCCAAGCGGTGTACCAAATGCACCATATGGAAATTGCGATATAGCATCCACTCATAAAATCAGCTGGGGGCACTGGAGGGAAACCATTGCGACACTGTACTTGTAGTGAATCAAGCTAAGGATAAATAGCGGATGCTGCTGGTAGGTTCACATAAAATGACGTTGGACAAAAATAACGGAGATTGGTGTATAAAATACACCAGCGTGAGTAGTTAAGGGTTAACCTAGTGTAATACTTATGGAGAGCCAGGGCCTGTCCAGGCAACAATGGATGTAAAACTTGCCAAATATAAATGCTATATGTTCTACTGGAAACAATGCTGATCTCCTGATAAAGAGACTGTGAGCATAACTAATTTTCGGTGTCTTTATCTGACAGGATATCTTCTTTGGTCATTATTTCAAAGATCATAATAAAGACCCGCTTTTCCCTCTTTGCGTCCTAAAATAGTTCTTAATCTTTTACACTTTGTGACTTCTTTTAGACAGGCTTTCATAGAGATGGCACTGCCGTCCGCACTGCTGTCTCACTCATAACACTGATAGTGCTTAAATTCTGGCCAGGCTGATTCCTACATGACATTTCAGGTACCTCAGCTTCCTCCTATAACCCTGGCAACACTTAATTGGCCTGATGTGAGCAAGTCTGGGTGCTCACCCTGAACTGGAGTAGTGACTTATCCAGGGTTGAAGACTGCATCCAGTGCTGCCAAGGCTGGCTTCCAGTTTCATTTAATGGGAAAAGCAGGTTTTAGTTGCCATGTATTGCTTCTGTAGTCTAGGTTCACTGTTTGAATTAGACCTCGTCATTCTTCCAGAGCCTCATTATACAACACTCATTTAACCTTTTTAGCACTCAGGCTTTCTTTCAGAAACACTCCGTATAGACCGCTGCAGTTCACCAACTGGGCCACCATTCAAGCTGTGCCTGATAATATGAAACACAAAAGAGAAGATGGTTTTAACTAAAATATATGTTGACTTTACTTTTCAAGTAATGCTTCTGTTGCTTGTAAACTGAAACAGGCTCTGCTGTGCAGCTTAATAACTGATTCCAAATCTCGAACCCAATGTACTTTTCGTTTTACTTTTTGCACTCTTTATGATATTTACTTTACTGTAACATATTTCAATTGTGGTACACTCTTGCTTTGAAATGTTTTTCTGAATCCTGTGTGAAGAGGCCGTTGATGAAACACAAAACTGATACAATACAATACAAAACTGAAGATGACGACTCGTGCAAGCATATCACAGTGTTTTAAGTTTCAAAAGAAATGCAACATCTGTGCGGGAAAACCGCATTGGCTCATTCATCAGCCGATCTGCCCTCCCACCACTAAGTTGCTCAAAGTGCCACTTTGGATTTCTTTCGAGTGCCCTAATGCCCAAACGTTTCAGTTTAGGCACATATGGCAACCAAGTGTACTGTACATCCCAATCTGCTTCCAATCAGGGTGATCAATGCGATGCGCACATCCACACCGTTCGCTTTTCACATATACATTGTATTAGCTCCGATATCGCAATATTATACGCACACATTACCTAAAGCTGAATGCATGCCGCACGTTAGATACTATAAAAACCATACATGAAAGCGCACGCTGCTTGCCACACTGTAGCGCCTTTGGATCAATTTGCTGATAATCAATAGCTCAAAAACTGGACAAACAGGCGCAGCGCACGATCTATTCAAAAGGCGCACTTCATCTTCGCATACAAAAGTTGCTGTTTTTTTTTTTTATCATCCCTCTACAATGTAGCATCAGCAAGGTGATAGATAGTACCGCGGATCTCGGCAGGGCCCCCGAGAAAGATCTGTGAAAATATGGCGGCTTCCCATCTTTCCTCTCATCTCCACTCCTGTCCAGCCAAGTTGCCTCAGCCGACAGGTATAACTCCGCTTTAGATCGCCGACACCCCGGAGCCCCACACTATACGGACTATACTAGGTGCACAGGATGAATTAAGAGACTGGACTCGCTTTGGAGGCTCATGTGCTACTTATTGCCTCCGCTTTTTTTGTGGACACTCCCTGCCCGGGACACTCATTTTTGGAGCATTTATCCATCTGCATTTCATTTGAACTCTCTTTTATTTGCCCGCCCAACATCAACACTAGTCTCTCTGAACTATAGCGCTTGTCAGATCTGCTGCTATTAAATGCATCAATCAACAGGCGGCGGTGGCAGCGGCGCTTGGCGGATTCCAGCCTCGGTGCATTCCGCAGCGCATCTGAACGGCACAACGATGCCGGAGCCAGCAACACCTCCAACACGCGCAGCATTCGAATGCAAGCAGGGTTAGGTTACAGGCTCGGTACGGCACCCTTCTGTGTTTCATTCATCCCCACTGGCCGTTATGAATACTGTACTTTTTTTTTTTTTTTTTTTTTACAGCGTGCATGCAATTTGCGGGAATGAATCCCCCGTTTGCAAACATGCACACTCCCCCCAGCAAGAGGAGCTCTCCGCGTGACAAGAAGAAATCCCGCTCGCTCTCTCGTGCATGCAGGTCACCTTTAAAAGCTTACCTAGAAAATCGCCAATGTTTCATTGCAATGCGAACGACACGGAGATGTGCGGCTAATCCCTGCCTCTCCGGCTCCTAACCCCTCCTAGTTAAGAGCTCCGAGTAAAGGAGGGAGCAAGGGGAGGATTCCAGAAGTGGGAATACCGGAAGCGCGTCATCAGTGCGGGACCAACACGCGGGGGATCCTAGGACCGAGCGATGGTTAGCTTTAGGGGGAAAAAACGAAAATTAAAAGAACGTAGATGAGTGGCTCACCTCATGGTCTGCTCTTTGATTAGTTGCTTCTTTGTCATTTCATTTACGAACATCTGTAGTGCGTGATGCTTATTTGCTTTTTGTTTTGCAAGACTGCCCTGCCGGAATTGAGCGCTTGACGGAAAAATAAAACTCTGGGAATACGTGGACCTGAAATTAGGGTAATCGCTCTAATTTCTGAGTTTTTGGTGAAATACTGGGGATGAGATCGCTTCTCGTAAAAGAAAAAAAAGAACTACTTATTGTAAAGGGTTCAGAAGCATGTACATTATATAGAGACATAAAGTTAATGACAGGTGTAGAAATCCAAAGGATGGATGTCAGCCATCAGTTTCATACTCAAATATGTACAAATCGTTTGGTGAAAGAATACCAGTAATTACATATGAATTTCTTTTTGTGGTGTTCATGCGGAAATATATACATATATAAACAAGAACCCAAATTTAAACCGAGAATCGCTGCGGAGGACCGCCGGAAGGAGTGACTACAAGCAGAAGAGGATCTCTTCCATTCATATGTGAAGGGAGCTTTTGATAAATGCATGTTTCTTAAGAGAAACTTCTGAAGAGAAGTTTTTATTGTAGCGATAAAAGCTTCTTAAGAAATCTTGTTAAAATATATCTGGATACAGAAAATACGATTGAACCTTTGTTTGTGGAACTACACAATTGCATTATTTAAAAAAATACCATTGTCATTAACATTATTAGCACCGTTGCATTGTAGGTGTGTTATATAGCATATATTACGAAAAAAATGGAAATAACTTTATATCATAATGTTTTAATAACATGTTTCAAAGGTATACAATAAAATTGTCATGTCTGCAACTTAGATGCAGTAATTTCTGAGAAAAAAATATCACCTGGACATTATTATGGCTGATATTTGGTGGCACAAGACTTGACAGTGATGTCCACCAACAAATGTTCCTTGTAGCCCTCCAAAAGTTTCTTGTGTCTGTCTGGTGGTTGCTTCTCACAGTTTTCAACTGCAATTTGTTTGGTCATGAACAGGTTCATGTCTTAGCATCTATTCTCTGTTTGATTGAGATCAGCGTCTATATTTTTCAGGCATCTCAGAGTGACTTGTATCAATTGCACTAAAAGTCTGACCAGTATAAGAATTTGTCCTACACAGAGTAGGACATGAAAAATGGTTATGAATGACATCACAATTTTACCGCACCCAGAGCTGCAAATTGGTACTCATGGTGGCATTTTAGTTTTCTGATATTAATGCTAAGGCATCACCCCAAAGATGATGATAGCAGCAGTATTCTAAGTAGTAGTTGGATAAGAAGAATTAATACATATGAGGTAGGATATTGTGTAAAACTGTAGGTATTTTTTTGCCACTTAGCAACAATATAAAGAATAATACTGCAATGAACGCCGAGATGGATAAACTGAGACACAAACACCGAATTACAGTAAAGCCAGATGACTGGCATGTACTGTACGTATATATAACAATGAATGATCCACAGTTGTACATTCTGAAGAATCACCTGCCTGCTGTTATGGCCATGGGAAACGCCTTGTAAAGTAATAGTTACTGGAACTTGCTATTTTGCACTGTTATTGAAGCTGCAGTCACTTTTCCACTGTTTCCCATTGTAAGTCGCATGCCATTTACCTCTCACTGACCCTCCCTTATCATCTCCAAAGCTCTTTTTTACTCAAAGCCCTGGGAATCTCTCCTGCTCTCTTGATCCTTCCTGGGCTTGTAAAGTGTAACACAAATATTCTAGGTGTGGATTGAATGCAGAGTTTAGTATAACTGTGTGACATTTCTGATGTATTTCAGCCAGAGTTGCTTCTCTTCTTGGTGTTCAGATTCTTGTTCTTTTTTGTTAATTTTTTAGTCTTTTATTTATGTTAATGTTACTTTTGTTAATTTTTTGTTTCATTCCCTATGCCTGTTTTATGTCCATCTCTGCAAAGCACTGACCTCATTCCTGTGAAGGCTGTGGTAATCCCACAGTCACTTGCGATTCATTTGAATGCCCTAATGGTGTGGTGACTTTCTCTTGTGACTTTTCTTGTGCTTTCTTATGTTATTGTGATTTACTGGATTTTTGACCTCTGTGCTCTGTATTTCAACTATTCTTTGGATTTGTAATTGGAAGTTGTTTGCCTTGGATTGCCTATGCCTTTCAAGCAGTTCCTGCTGTGCCTTTTGTGCTCTTCACAGCTTTACTGTGTAACTGAGCATTTTTTGAAAATAAGTCTTTTATTTGTAGATATTATATGAGAGGGAGTCAAACTAAAGTAAGAAAATGGGATTTATTAGAAAATGGAACAAACCTTAACAAAACTGATAATGTCATTTCTCAATGGAGTCTCCACCCTTCTCAATGCACTTGCACCACCTGCCTGGAAGTGCCTGGATTCCAACAGAATAAAAGGTTTTGTCTTGTCCTTGCAACCACTCGTGCACTGCTTTCTTCACGTCGTCATCTGTCTTGAATCGACGACAACTGTTTTTTTAGCAGTCCATAAAGGTGGAAATTACACAGTGCCAAATCTAGCGAATAAGGAGGATGTGGCCATACCTCAAACTTCAATTTCTCTAGACAAGCCTTGGTGTTCTTAGCAGTGTGTGGGCAAGCATTGTCTTGCAGCAAAAGGACTCCTTGAGACAGCAGTCCCTGCCGCTTGGATTGAGTAGGAGGCTTCAGATTTGTCTCCAGCATGTCACAGTAACTTGCCCTCTGTGCTACTAGCCAAGGTTTTTGATGGTATTTCTCCCTGCAGTGGGCATTTTGAGTATTTTTCAGCACTTTGTGCTTTGGGGCTTTTTAGTTCATAACAAGTACACTGTGTCTATCATGAGTGCCAGAGGGTCACCTTCTAGGTTTGTCTAAAGTAAGTAGTACCACCCCAGCACGACAGGGGGACACTATTGCTAATGGCCTTGTCTCCTTTTTCCACTCACAGCCTTGAAAAACCACTTATTGAGGGCACTGAAGCAAAGTTAACTGCACCTCTTCCGGTTCACCAAGTATAAAAGCAGAATGTTCCCAGATGATAGCACCTCATTTTGGTGCTGAACTTGCAACTGTGCAGATCTAAATCAGGGCTGGCTACCACATCATTCTGTGAGAAAGACTATACCTCTCAAACAGCACACTAAGGGGCATATTTTTCATTGATTTTCTTGATCTTCTTTTATTCCAGTTAGACAGTTTTGCCTGGTTGGCACCCCAAACATTTGGCTTTTACCTGCCTTTTCATTCACAGGCTACAACTGTCAATCACCCATCCAGCCTCGCCTATCTTCAGTGTAATATGTTGGCTAGTGCAGTACAGTTTGCACCCATGACCACCTGTGTGTTGCTACTGTGATATCTTTTGTGTGGTGATTTGGATGAATGCATCTTGCTTTAACATTACCTCAAATGGAATGGTGGAACAATGCATACATCTGTGTATTACTCCACACATTGTAAGTGCGTTCAAAGTTTGGTGCCAAAGTTAAAAAATATTTGGTTGTGCTGTATCCAAATCATCACTATTTCAAGCCTGCATTTTCCCCTGGCCAAAAAAATATGTTACCCACATTTTAATTTCATCTGATGGCACATCGCTTCTCCACATAGAATATGGAGTGATCATATAACTTACAAGACTTGTTATGAATATTATTCCATCAAATTTATATCTTTTTTTAGCACCCTTGTCCACTGTTTGCAAAACATTCTGTCTTCCTTGGGATTTGCGTACTGATCTCTGCCTCAAAGCCATCTTCTGGCTGCTCCTAGAAAGTTAGGACAACCCAAAAGCTCTTCTAAATCCCTGTGAACTTAAAAATAGTTTCCTAAATTTGGAAAATTGATAAAATGCTTTTACTGCTACACGTAAGTGTAGAGGAGGACCAAACTTGCATCACTGTGAGATTTTTGAGCTAATAAGGGCTGTATTTCTACTCTGAGATGCTTGACGGTTTGATTTTATCGGCACAGGACTCATTGCTGTCCTGTTTAAAACTGTCTGCTTATGCCTCTTTAACCTTTTTTGTGCTTTTGGATGTGTATATTAGGCCATTCCATGACCTTTAATCCAGGCCTAGCTTTCTGATGCTAGGTAACACATTGCTTTCCAAAACTGGTATTGGCAGTAATGGTAATCCTCTGACGTCATGATTCCTTTAATATGTCCAAGGTCTTCATTTCATGAGACAGCAAAACACTGATACAGTGCATTGGCGCACCCACCACACGACAAACCAACTCAGGAGCAAAGCAGACCCATAATATTTTAGAACCTCCACCATGTTAAACTGTTGGAAGTGTGCTCTTTTCCTTATAAGGTTCATTTCTTTATCTATAAATGTATCTATAGATACATTGACAAAGAACTCAGTTTTGGTCTCACCTGTCCACAGAGTATTTTCCCAGAAGGACTGTGGTTTGTCAAGGTGGGTGTGAGCAAAGATCTGACATGCCTTTTTACATCTTCTCCCATGAAGTCCTTCTTTCTTTAGTGCACTGTGTATGGTGCAGTTTGAATCTACCACTCCAGATTGCTCCTGCTTAGCACTGAGCTCTTTGGATGTTGTATATGGTGCTTTTTCAATAGTTTGTACTAACCTTCAAAGAGGTTTTGGAATAATTTTCCTCTTCCCGCTACGTCCTGGGCGGTCCTTGATGGTTCCATAAGTAGAAGCTTTCTTAGTAACTGTGCGAACTGTAGACACAGGAATCCCAAGGTCTTTGGAGATGGCCTTCTACTCTCTGATTTTGGTGATAATGGCTTTTCTGATGTTCTTGGGCAGCTTTCTTTTCTTCACCATTGTGAAAATGAAACAGGGAGTGTATATAACAATTTTTAAATATTAAATCCATCATTCATTGAATCATTCAAGTCATATGGGCACTGACAGTTGATCACAGATAAGTTTATTTTTAATGGAATAAGAATGTTGCTCATTTGTTCAAACTGATTTAAATTGTTTATAAGAATAGCAATAATTATGTCTAGGTTACTTTTTTTTTCTTGGAAATTACTACATTTGCGTTGCACAGACAGATTTTTTTGTTGTATACCTTTGAACATACTATTAAAATATTATGATAATATGATGTTTTTCCAATTTCTCAAGATATTGTACATAACATACCTATAATACAAGGGTGCCAATAATGTTGACCTCAGCATTATCTTTTACTGGCTATTTTTATCACTTATGTCATACTCATGTGTATTATGCCATTCCAAAACCTGATTTGTCTAGTACAAAGTTTTGGAGAGTGACAGATTCTCACAACAGCAATAACCATAAGACAGAGAGCTATCGTGGATAACGGCGCAATCACACTTTGACACCAGCACTGATTTATACTAGGACATTTAATTTTGCCAGTCAATCTCACAATGTATCCTTAGACTGTATAGAGGTGTAAAGTATAAATTACTCGGAGGAAAGTCACACCATATAGTATTTGACCTTTTCTTTAGTGAAGTTATGCTTGGCCCACTGCATTTCCATGCTGCTTCCATCATGCATTTCATATAGATATTTGAATTTGGCATTATACTGGTATGGCCAGTTCTGTACAGCACATTGTCCAGACCATTTTTGGAGTTAAAAAAATAAGCCAGACAGCTCCAGGCACCAGAGTTTAATTCCCTTCCATCCACTGGCTATGTGAAATAAACCGCATTTTTTAGAAATATTCAGAAAGAAAAAGCTCGTACGTTTATTAATGAGTCAACTTTAAACTATAAATCTTTGCAATTGAAATTGAAAAAGTCTGAGCAATGAAATGGTAGAACCCTGAGCAACAAGGATTTTTTTCTTCTAAAAACAGCAGTTACTGTATGCATTGAGACCTGAAGTAACCCATAGTGAATGCTTTTAATGAGGATTAGAGAGGCAGGAAAATTAAGTCAATCAATAAATGATTGATGTAAGTTAGAAATTAGCCTGAGTTACAATGCAAGTGCAAAACACTCTCCAGGCACTGTGGTCATTCAGTACCATGAGTACCCAGCTTGAGTTAATGTGCATTACATTATTTCACTCCATCTTGTGTTGGATTGCCAGAATCCAGAGCTGTTTATGCAACTTCAGCACCTTTTTTGCCCTTGCTCTCCTTAACTGGATTATGGAGCATTTTGAATGTGATTTAAATTTGAAAGTTTAGTTTAAAGAGACAGCAAATATACTACAAAGTAGGGTTCTTGATAATTTGGAAAATCTAAAATTGAAATGGATTGATGTGATTTGCTCATACCTTGAGTTCATTGTGTGTTTCAGGTCTCACCATCAGACACCCTTTCCCAGGCAACCCAGCCAGGGTCGATCTGGCCTCAACTTGCATCCCAGTTGTGTTAGTCCACAGATCACCTCTTTTGAACCAAAGTCCTCTAGTGGCTCTTTCCGAAACTTCCAATGGTTTGGATGGCTCTCCTCTTTCTGGTGAAACTAAGCATTATGTAAACTTTGCAGAATGAGCAGCCTGCAAAGCCTCTACGTCCTACTTAATCTGGCTGGCACTGTGCTCGCCAACCCTGTCTCCAGCACTACTCTAGTAACTCCTGGTACTTATCAAGCATCCTCTTATGTACCTCCTCCATATTGTCTTCCCAGGGCACTGTCAATTCTGTCATGACCAGTTGTTGTGAGGCCTTTGATGAAATGACTGTTAGTTTGAAGTGACGCTGTTACTATGTGGACTGGAAATTTGACTTGCTTGCCCAGGTAACTTTTAACTGCCAGTCTTGTGTAGGAGTCAGTAGGCCTGCCAATGTTTTCTGGGCTTTTAGTGGGGCTGCCATCCCGCTTTCACAAAGGTAATGTGCTTTCTGAGAGAAAGATGGTGTTTGCTGGCAATGATGACTAAAGAGACACTATTTGCCACTGCTTTCAGCACTTGGTTGTGTTGCCAGCAGTAGCATTCCTCTCCCAGGGCCTTTGAACCGTTTCTAAGGATGTGTTCTAGTGTTCCCTTCCTGGAACAGAGGTAGTAAGATAGTGATTTATGATTGTCCCAAATATGGAAATCAAAGACATCCTGGACCAAGAAATTTATGTACCATGGTTCTGCCTGCCTAATGTCAAGTTTGAAGTGACGCTGTTACTATGTGGACTGGAAATTTGACTTGCTTGCCCAGGTAACCTTTAACTGCCAGTCTTGTGTAGGAGTCATTAGGTTTTTCATTAACTGATGAATGGGAGCTGCAGCATATTATTTTTCCCATAGTGAGTTACACTGCTCAGGCTGCATGTGAGACCTAGCCATCACTAATGTATCATTTCACATTTTCTTGCTTGCTCTTGCGACCTGTAGGGGGCACTGAAAAAACAAAGAGATGTAGCTCTTTATCCTTTCTTGGAACCTCAACATACTATCACATTTACTTAAACCCTAAGCAAATAGATCTGAAACCCGTCTTGCTCATGTCTGTCTAGATTTTGCTTTGTCTTCCCCTCTGGGATGCCTGGAGAAGACTCTCATACAGAACTCTTGGTTTGGTATGCCCGCCTTGCCCTGTGACTTTTCCTATTCCCTGGCAGGAGTATAACCAGAAAGGGTGGTGCTGAATATCTTTGTTGACCTTTCTGGGCCATTGTGGAATCTCCACACTTCAGGTTTGCCTTCAGGTGTTTCCTGGATCTTGCACATCCAGTGTGTTCCTGCAATAAGAAGAGGACAGACCTTACATCCTTGAATTTAGTTATGTCTCCCACATCTGTAGAGCATTTAATGTAAGGAGCCAGAGTGAGCCGTCATATTTCATCAGTCAGTGAGTCATTTTCCAACCTGCTATATCCTAACACTGGGTCACGGGAGTCTGCTGCAGCCAATCCCAGCCAGCATAAGGCAGGAACAAATCCCAGGCAGGACACATACCAAGCACACACTAGGGACAATTTAGGATCACCAATGCACTGTGACAGGCGCCTGGCGTCCATGCCCAGTCAGGACGCCCCTGCACACTGTACTCAGGGGGAGCAGCCCTGGACAATGCAATACCTCCCCCTGGACGCTAGATGGCCGCCCCCCTGGGCTGGTGTAGTGCCTCAGTTTCCCACAGGGCTCCCTGGGAATTGGAGTTGGGGGCAGCCCTGTTGGGTCCCGCAGGTACCGCCAGGGGGTGCTGTGTTTGGGACTCCTGAGCCCGTGTGGGCAACAGCTTCATCACACCTGGAAGTGCCGTCGGATCTTGGTGATCAAACACCTGGAGCACTTCCAGGTGACCTATAAAAGGGAGCCAGCAACCACCACTCATCGGCCAGAGTTGGGTGGAGGAGGACAAGGTTGTGAGGGAGGAGTGGTGGTGTCAAGAAGAGTGTTTGTGATTGTGCTGCACTGGTGGTTACTGGTGCTTGGGACTGTGTTGTGGCTGGGGGGATTACGGGGAAGACGTGCCCTCCAGCTGAAGAGAAATAAAAGTCCTTTTATTTTACACGTGCCTCCAGTGTCCACTCTGTGTCGGGTCAGGCGCTATATAGTGCTGTTTACAGCACCTAACTTGCATGTCTTTGGACTGTGGGAGGAAACCCACACAGACATAGGGAGAATATGCAAACCCCACGCAGGGAGGATCCGGGAAGCGAACCAAGGTCTCCTTACTGTGAGGCAGCAGCACTACCACTGCACCACCGTGCCGCCCGTGAGGTTTCATTTTATTAAAATGTGATTGACTGAAGGTGATACAGTGGAGCAGTGGTAGCACTGCTGCCTTGCAATATGGAGGTTTGCGTACCAGGTTCTGGCTATGTGGAGTCTGCATGTTCTCCTCTTGTCTGTGTGGGTTTCCTCCGGGTGCTCCAGTTTCCTCCCACTGTCCAAAGGCATGCATGTTAGGTGAATCGCCAATGCTAAATTGGCCCTGGTGTGTGTTTGGTGTGTGGGTGGATGTGACAATTGATCATAGGTAAGTCTAGTTTTAATGCAGTGGAAATGTTCATTTGTTCAAACTGACTTGAATAAATTCTGTTCAATAAAGCCTTGGGTTTGCCCTGACTGGTGTCCTTTTCTGGGTTTGTTCCTGCCTTGTAAACTGTGCCAGCCAGGAAAGGCTCCAGCACCCCCTATGACCCTGGTCTGGATTAAATGTGTTAGAAAATGACAAGACATAACACAATTGACTGAAATAAGTTCATAAGATTATAGCTTGTGACATTCATAACATTTAGCATTCATTCTGAATTTGTTGTGAGTACAATATGGCATGGTTTGCAATCATTAAAACAATCTTTTTTTTATATACTGTCAGGTTCATATATATTTGGACAATTTTCATAATTTTGTCTCGGTACGCCTCTACAATGGATTTAAAATAAAGCAATTATTATGTGATTGAAGTGTACAGTAGACTTTCAGTTTTAATTTAAGGGGTTTACCAAAAATATAAGCCGTTTAGGAATGGCAGCCATTTGTCTGTATAGCCCTCCCATTTCCAGGGACTCAAAAGTATTTGGACATTTGACTGACCAGCTGTTTCATAGCCAGGAGGGAGCAGGTCCCTCATTATTTCATTAAATATTAAGCAAGTAAAAGGCAAATGATTCCAACTGTGGAATTTGCATTTGGAAGCTGTCACTGTGAAAATTCAATATGAGGTCCAAAGAACTGTCCACTTTTAGAGAGACAGCAGAAACACCAGGAGTGGCCAAATCAACCATTTGGTGCATTCTTAAAAAGGAGGAACATACTGGTAAGCTCAACACCAGAAGGTGTGGAAAACCACATAAGACAATTGTGCTGGATGACTGGGGAATTCTGTCCGTGGTGAAGAAGAACTCTTTTACAACATATAGCCAAACCACGAAACCTCTCTGGGTGGTAGGTCTATCATAGCCAAAGTCTACAATCAAGAGAAGGCCTCATGAAAGTAAAGACAGAGGGTTTACCACGAGGTGCAAACCACTGGTAAGCCTCAAGCATAGGAAGAGCAGATTAGACTTTGCCAGAAAACATCTTTTAAAAGCCTGTCCAGTTATGGAATAATTTTAGTTGGACAAAGAAAACTAAGGTTTAATATACATTAGAATGTTGGAAAAAGAAGAGTATGGAGAAGAAGTAACTGCTCATGATCTAATGAATACCACATCATCTTGGAAATATGGTGGAGACAGTGTTATGGTATGGTCATGCCTGACTGCCAGTGGAAGTCGGTCACTGGCATTTATTTATGATATGACTCCTCTCAGAAGTAGCAGGATTTTTTTTTTTTTTTTTAATTTTATTGATTTTATTGTAACCATTCCATACAAATAGATCAATTTTTACAAAAATAGGATTGAAAACAAATCAACCCCCACCCCTGAGAAAGAGAGCATGGCCAACAGAGTAAAACTTAAAGCTAGTAAAAATAAGTAAATTGTTAAGTTTAATAAGCGGATAAAGATAAACGGAGAAGAAAAAGAAATGGGAAGAGAAACTGCTTTCTCAGTGCTTTAAGAGCTTAATCTAAAATGTTATTGATTAGATTCTGCCAGGTTTTGAAAAAGTTCTGCACAGATCCTTTAAGTGAGAATTTGATTTTTTCTAATTTCAAATAGTATAAAACATCAGTTACCCACTGACTTAAAAGAGGAGTGTTAGTATTCTCCAGTTGAGCAAGATAAGTGTACGTGCCAATAGTGTAGTGAATGCAATCACGATTTGTTTGTCCTTCTCCACTTTAAGCCCATCTGGAAGTACACCAAACACAGCTGTTAATGGGTTAGGAGGGACTGTGACACCAAGGCTGTCTGAAAGGCATTTAAAGATTTTGCTCCAGAATAATGTTAATTTAGTGCAGGCCCAAAACATGTGACCCAGTGAGGCTGGAACTTGATTGCAGCGTTCGCAGGTTGGATCTTGCCCTGGAAACATTTTGGACAATTTTAAACGAGACAGATGTGCTCGATATATAATTTTGAGTTGAATAATTATATGCTTTGTGCATATGGAGCTCGAGTGAATTCTCTGCATTGCTACCTTCCACTCCTTTTCTGATATGTTGAGTGAGAGATCCTTTTCCCATTGTCCTCTTGGATCTTTGAAAGGGAGGGACTGTAAAATGGTTTTATATATTGCAGAAATGCTGTCTGAGTCCTCGAAACTGAACAATATTTTTTCCAGCATAGAGAAAGGTGGGAGATGAGGAAAATAGGGCAGGTTCTGTTTAACTAAGTTTCTAATTTGAAGATAGTGAAATAAATGTGTTGCTGGAAAGTTAAATTTGGAATGTAATTGTTTGTAGGATGCAAAGATGTTGTCTATGTACAGATCTCTAAGTGATTTAATCTAAAATGTTTTCCAGATATTAAAAACTGCATATGTTTGCACGGGTTGAAAAAGGTGGTTCTCGTGCAGCGGTGCCACAGATAATAGCTTCTCCATCTTAAAATGCTTCCTACATTGGTTCCATAATCTGAGTGAGTGAAGCACAATTGGGATGTTAGTATATTGGCGATAACTTGCATTTATAGGGGCAAAAAGCAGTGAATATAATGAAGTACTGCAGGATTTTATTTCTATTGCGGACCGAGCCTGTGAATGTTCATCTATTTGTGTCCATGTCCAGGTTTTTATAGCTCGTATGTTTGCTGCCCAGTAATAAAACTGAAAGTTAGGTAGAGCCATGCCACCTTCTGCCTTAGGTCTTTGAAGGGTCGCTCTTTGGATACATGGATGTTTTAAATTCCAAATAAATGAGGTTATGGTTGAATCTAATTACTTAAAAAATTATTTATTGATGTATATTGGAATGTTTTGAAATAAAAAGAGAAGCTTAGAAAGGATATTCATCTTAACAACATTAATTCTTCCGGCTAGAGTGAGATAAGGGGTTGACCATCTATGCAAGTCTTGTTTAATTTTTCCCATACAGACGGTGAAATTTTGTTGATAAAGAGCTTTATGTTTACTTGTGATGTTTACCCCTAGGTATTTAAACTGAACTGCAATGATAAAAGGGAAGGTGTCCAATCTAATGTCGTATGCTTGAGAATTCACTGAAAGAGCACACTTTTATTCAAATTAATTCTGAGACCAGGAATCTTTGAAAATTCTGTAAGTGGTGTTAGGACTGCAGGCACAATGTTTTGTGGGTCTGATATATACAGTACCATATCGTCTACATATTGAGAAATTTTCTGTTCAAGTCCTTCTCTGATAATCTCCTTTATCTGATAAGCATTTCGACAGTGAACTGCCAGTGGCTCAATAGTGATTGCAAAAAGTAGTGGTGACAAGGGGCATCCTTGTCTGGTACCATGTTCTAGTTTAAAGTAGTCTGAATTAATGTTGTTAATACAAACTGAAGCTTCTGGATTGGTATACAGTAGTTTGATCCATGCACAAATGTTCGGGCCAAACCCAAATTTCTCTAATGTAGTGAAAAGGTAGTTCCATTCAATTATATCAAATGCTTTTTCTGCATCCAATGATAATAATATTTCTGGGGTGTTTGACTTTGCGGGTGAATATATTACATTAAACAGGAGTCGAAGATTAGAGGCTAAGTGTCAGCCTTTAATAAATCCAGTTTGATCTTGTGCTATTACAGAAGGCAGCACTTTCTCCATCCTTCTAGCTAGGACTTTGGAGAGTATCTTAACGTCATTATTCAGAAGTGAAATTGGTCTGCTTGGCGAAAAGTTTGAGGTAGAATTTGATTGTCTCTAGCTTCTGTGAATGTTGCTAATAAAAGGGGAGCTAGCTGAGTGGAGAATTTCTTATAAAATTCAACAGGGTAGCCATCAGGGCCTGCTGCTTTCCCACTCTTAAGTGACTTTATAGCATCTAGTCCAATTCCTCTGCACTAAGAGTATCTATTTGTGGTATCTGTAATGCATCCAGAAATACATTAGATTGTGTGTTGTCTTCTTTAAACTCAGTAGAATATAAGGATTTATAGTAGTCTCTAAACGTGGGCATTATATGTGCATTATATTTGTATGGTCAATAATTTTGTCTCCGTTTGTGTTGGTGATTGCTGGGATTATATTGCGAACTTCTTGCTTGTGGATTTGTTGATCTAAGAGCTTATTAGCTTTCTCTCCATTTTCATAGTAATGATGTCTTGATTTTAAAATGAGTTGTTCAGAGTTGTTTCTTTAGTTTTTAAGAGGCTGAGCTCTGAATGCAGAGCCTGCCTTTTCCTATGAAGAGCCTCACTTGGACACCTGGCATGTTCTTGATCTATTCTAGTAATTTCACTGATTAGCTCTGATACCTTCTTGGTTTCTAATTTATTTCTGTGGGAAAGATTTGAGATAATCTGTCCTCTTAAGAAGGCCTTTAGAGTTTCCCAGAGTATTCCTGCAGAGACCTCTGAGGATGTATTTGTCTCTAGAAAAAAAAAACTGATTTGTTTTGATATAAATTCTGTACAGTTCTCGTCTGCTAATAAAAGTGGGTTAAGACACCATCTGCGAGATGAGTATGTGGGGCATAATGATTTTAGCTCCAAAATCAGAGGGGCATGGTTGGAAATAACAAAAGCGTCGTACTTGCAAGATTTAATTGTATGCAAGAAATTGTTATCTATGACGAAATAATCAATTCTTGAGTAGCAATGATGCACTAGTGAGTAGAAGGAATATGTAGCAGGATTAACTCTGAATGTACAGGGCTATGGTATTTTCTCAGTTTCAGCCAAATGCTACAAAAATGATAGGACGACACACACTTCACAGTACAGTTGGACAGTGAGGCAAAACATTCTGTAAAAGCAAACCAAGTGCTTTTCAAGGCAGAGAAGTGGAATATTCTTCAATGACCAAGTTAATCAACTGACTTCAGCTGGACGTGCATTTCACTTGCTGAAGACAAAATTGATGGCAGAAAGTCCAACGAGCAAGCAGCACATGAAAACAACTGCAGTGAAGGCCTGGCAAAGCATCACTAGTGTGGAAACCCAGCACTTGGAGATGGCCATGGGTTCAAGACTCCAGGCAGTCATTGACTGTAAAGGATTTTCAATCAAATATAGAAAATGATCATTATATTTATGATTATGCTAGTTTCTCCAAATACTTTTGATCCCCTGAAAATAGGGGGACCATGTATAAAATGGCTGTCTTTTCTAAACAGCTCAATATTTTTGTTAAACATCTGAAATTAAAGCTGAAAGTCTACACTTCAATCACATCTTGATTGCTTTTTTTCACATCCACTGTCATGGTGTACAGAGTCAAATTTATAAAAAAATGTGTCACTGTCTAAATACTTACGGACTTGACCGGGACATATTTCAAAATAAATATTAAATATGTGAGCTTTCCATTACATATTAAAATTGTATTCTAAAAGCAAAGGTAGGTAAATAACAAGAGACTTGTACATTAGAGCAGAGTGGGCAGATATGACTGTGTGGTAATATTAGGACTGGCACAGTCTTTACAGAAGAACGGAAATAGGATACAATTTCAATCAAGTCAGTCAAAAATGTCTGAGAGAAAAGATGAGTCTTTGGACAATATTTGAATAAATCCACTGATGGAGCTTCTTGATC
This sequence comes from Polypterus bichir lapradei, assembly GCA_026402145.1. Classification (NCBI taxonomy): domain Eukaryota; kingdom Metazoa; phylum Chordata; class Cladistia; order Polypteriformes; family Polypteridae; genus Polypterus; species Polypterus bichir. Next base: position 5,230,134 of record JANRMT010062828.1, on the reverse strand, counting down.
AGACCTGAGTGGGAAAATTCCAGAAGGTAGGGGACACAGTGCTTACTGGGAGATCAGCAAGAGTTCCAAAACAGGTCAACATCATCAGTTTAGTTACATGAATGTTTTGTATTTCCTAATTTTTCATTTGTCTGCTTCTGACGGCAAATAATGATAGATGATGATGTTACTTACAGTAGTTACTTTATTACTTAGTATTGCGTAATCTTTTTTTTAGATATTTTTCTTTTTTCTTTCTTCATCATTTAAATCACTTTGAGCGACTTCATTTGTATGAAAACGTGCTCTATAAATAAATGTTATTGGTGTTGTTGTGTTTCTGTTTTTTTTAAACTGTTGCTCCTCTACTCTGTTTCTCTTCTCAATATCTACTGCCAGACTGCTCTCCTGCACATGGAAAAGTCATCTTGGATAAAGGAGCATTAAATCATCAGATGGAAAGATTCTCTCCTCAGATTGGGTGGCCAGCACTGACTCCACTATAGAAAACACAGGAGCAAGTAAGTGGCCACTTGGCTGAGGTCTTCAGGACTGACTTTATTTTCAACTTTCTCTTGTATGATTTTAATCACCTCCATTGTGAAATTTTCTTTAATTCATTAATGGACATATATTGTAGGTTTCCATTTTTGTTCAATCAGTTTCTATCTTGATCTCTGTATGTTTTATAATCTGTACTTGTATTTTAACTGAGAATTGATCACAGACCTTAGTGCATGCTGAGCACTATACAACAAATAAGTATATTCTGTGAGGAGTTCACCATGTGTTTGTACTGTATTTCCTTAATTTTTATTTGACATTTTTAGTTTAGTTTAGTTCATGTGATTAGATTATTGGCCTTAAGGCACTTGTGTTCGGTGTTCTAGTTGGACCTTCAATCATTTATGTGCAAGGTTTGTACCTTCTTCCCACATTCCCATTTGTTATTCCTGGATGTTTCACTTTGTCCCTAAAATCCACGTACAAGAAGGATATCCTATGATTTTCATGTTGGTTAATATGTCTGAGCTGACCCTGTGGCCTGGGTTGTATTTGTATGTGCTTTGATGTGGACTGTAGTCTTGTTGAAATATTTTCTGTCTTGTGCCTTATAAACTGTGGTTATCTCATGGCCTCAAATGAAGCCCAATAGAAAATGAGAGACTCTTAAAATTTATGCAAAGAAGATCAAAATAAAAAAATAAATAAAATAAATATCCACATTCAGCTTTTTTGACATTTTTTATTTATTCTGCTGGTTTCACTTGAATGTCTAGGACAAATGTCTTATACTGCTTCTTACATGTTGTGCCATTTCTGTCAAGTAATATTCCGTCAATTATGGCAAAGACACCATGACCCTGAATGAGATAATGCATAAATAAATGAAAATATCAAATAAATAAAATTAAGGCCCTCTTTCTTTTACTGTATCAATCTACAATAAATGCTGCCTATGAGTGCCCCCTACTGGTCATACTATGACAATTTCTCTTTGACATACTCTACAGTTTTCTTGTTTAACTTTAAATGTACATACCAAATCATTATATATGCTAACTAGAACTAAATTATTATGTTTCTAAAAGGCTGTAAAACTAAATATTGAATATTGTAATACACCTGGTTTCAAAAATAGACTTGAGCAGTATAGAGCAAATAAAGCATTTAACTTATACTAGAATTGAAATGTTTGGAATTACACAGAAATGTTCATGTTTTTTGATAGAAACAAATATTTCTTATCAAGGTGCCATTACATTAATTTAAAAATACATTCAAGACATTATTAATTTTGCAAATAGCTATTGCTGATTGTAATGACTGATTTATTATTTTCAATTTGCATGTGGCTGAAAAGCTCCAGTTTCAGCTGCCATTACTCCAGTGTCCTAATAGTAAAGTCTCTTAGCTCTTCTTTAACTTATCATGTTTAAATGTTATTTGATTATTAGAGAACCCTTTGTAATTGTGTTATCACAGAAGTTATTCTGTTCAGTAACGCATTGGTTTAAATATGAAAATTTCTAAGTGATTGCAAACTTTTGAATGCTTATGTATGAGAAGGATCAATTAAATTACAATGCAAATGATGCCAATTTGACAGAAACAGAAAAAAGAATGTAGGAGAAGTATGTCGGGTCTGTAGTCTTCTGACAACTCATTGTTATCATAGTTTTTATTTGTGTGAAGCAAGGAATCAAGGAATCAAGGAAAATAAACTTCACAAGAATAACATCAGTATCCTCCAATGTTGCCGTTGCAGGATTTATCACAAGAAGAGTATACTGGTTTTCAAGGCAAAATCTATTCTTTATGTTTGTTCTTGTTACCCTTTTCACATCCTACCTTGAATTTCTTGATGTTGCTTTATTGTCAAGTGTTCTGAGGAGAAGTGAAAATAAGAATTTCATTGTACTGAGAACATGTGACAATAAACTTGATTTCCAAGTTTCTTCCACTTTTGCACTCTCTGTCAGTAATCTATACTTGTATACTAGAAGTTCACAAAATTAATCAGGCTTATGTTCTCATTCATTTAAATCTATAGTTTATTGAAACATTTTTAAAAATGAACATGGATGTGTTAATCCAGTTGAACACAAAGGTGAAGCACAGTTTCAGAGTCTGCCATTGACTTTGAACATATAACCAGGCACTGGGTAATTAGTGTCGCTGAAGCAGAAAACATATAAGATATACATCTGGGGACAACCATGAGTGAACAGTGCTTAAAACTGGGTGGGAATAATTAAACTGTTCACTGAGTGCCACATTTCTAAACCAATCCAATGCTTCATGAAGGAGGTGCTTAAAGTAGGGATGGTGATTTTGAACTGTAAAGATCAGAGATTCTCTCTTTAACTCAGTTCAACAGACAGCCAGCTTCTGTTCACATTTAACCGTCTACATTTGAAAAGTCTCCTAAAAAACCCTATTAGACATATAGACGTGTGTTGTATGTGTAAAGGGCACATTGCCCTTTTTAAAAATAAACAAAACCTGATGTCAGGAAAAAACTTTTCAGTAGCATCAAGTTATACACTGGCATTTGACTTTATTAACGGATAAGTGGTAAACGTGAACAATATATTGTCACAGGTGCTATGTGTGCCGCCTGTTGTTCAGAGTTATGAGAAAAGCGTAGGAGTCAATGTGAGCTTGAAAGAATTGGCACCTATAATCATGAACTGCAGAATATGCATTTGAAGTAAACGGTGTGTCACACCACGCAAAAAAGACTGCCTTTAAGAGAGCTGATAATGAAGAGCCATAGGAGATGTAGATTTCAGTACTCAAAACACCCAAATCAACAAATGTGCCTAACAACACCAGTAGATGCACAGATGAGTCTGCACAACATCCACCTTCTGACTGCACATCTAAATGAATAACTAAAGAAATTAGCATTACTGTCTAATTGGAAATGCAAACGTGCAATGAAAAAATTGCTGTAGAATTTTAACACATTGTACATCCATAGACCACAATGCTTATCTAAACTCTGTTTGCTGTTGTTATGTTACTGTCTTAAGACTGCTGTAGTTAAACCCCTTCTTAAGAAACATAATCTTGACCCCTCGGCTCTTGAAAATTTTAGACCCATCTCTAACCTTCCTTTCTTAAGCAAAGTTCTGGAGAAAGCAGTCATTATGCAGTTAAATGACCACCTAAATAAACATGCTATTCTTGATAAATTTCAGTCGGGTTTTAGAACAAATCACAGCACAGAAACTGCACTCGTTAAAGTAGTAAATGATTTGCGAGTGAACGCAGACAGAGGCCATTTATCTGTTCTCATCCTCTTAGATCTGAGTGCTGCATTTGACACTATTGATCATAATATTCTTAGAAATTGCCTTAGTCAATGGGTGGGCCTCTCTGGCAGTGTCTTAAATTGGTTTGAATCCTACCTGACAGAGAGAAAATGTTTTGTTAGTTGTGGCAATTACAACTCGAAGACACATGATATCCGATATGGTGTTCCACAAGGCTCTATCCTGGGTCCGCTGTTATTCTCAATCTACATGCTTCCGTTAGGTCAGATTATCTCAGGGCACAACGTGAGCTACCACAGTTATGCTGACGACACACAGCTGTATTTATCAGTAGCACCTGATGACCCCGATTCTATTGATTCACTAACACAATGTCTGACTTGTATCTCAGAATGGATGAATAGTAACTTTCTCAAGTTAAATAAAGAGAAAACTGAAATCTTAGTGATTGGCAATAATGGATACAATGAGGCTATTAGAAATAAACTGGATACATTAGGATTAAAAGTCAAGACGGAGGTAAAAAGCTTAGGGGTAATTGTTGACTGTAATCTGAATTTTAAATCGCATATTAATCAGATCACTAGGATGGCATTTTTTCACTTAAGAAACATAAGTAAAGTTAGACCTCTTATATCACTGAAAGATGCTGAGAAATTAGTTCACGCGTTTGTTTTCAGTCGACTAGATTACTGTAACGCACTCCTCTCAGGACTACCCAAGAAAGACATAAATCGTTTGCAACTAGTGCAGAATGCAGCTGCTAGAATCCTAACTAGGAAAAGAAAATCCGAACACATTTCTCCAGTTTTGATGTCACTACACTGGTTACCTGTGTCATTCAGGATTGACTTTAAAATTCTGCTTATGGTTTATAAAGCCTTAAATAATCTCGCTCCATCTTATATATCGGAATGTCTGACACCCTATATTCCAAATCATAACCTCAGATCCTCAAATGAATGTCTCCTTAGAATTCCAAGAACAAAACTTAAAAGAAGTGGTGAGGCGGCCTTCTGCTGCTATGCACCTAAAATCTGGAATAGCGTGCCAATAGGAATTTGCCAGGCTAATACAGTAGAGCACTTTAAAACACTGCTGAAAACACATTACTTTAACATGGCCTTTCTATAACTTCAATTTAACTTAATTTAACTTAATCCTGATACTCTATATGTTCAATTTCCTCATAATAACTATTCAGGGCGGCTCTAAAATCCGTACTGACCCCTACTCTCTTTTCTGTTTCTTTTTCCGGTTTCTTTGTGGTGGTGGCCTGCGCCACCTCCACCTACCCAAAGCTTCATGATGCTCCAACAATGATGGATGGATTAAAAGGCAGAATTCTACGTGACCATCATCATCAAGCCCTTCCGTGAGAACCCTAAATCCAAAGAGGACTGTTTCATTTATGTTAGGTAGAATGTCCAGAGGGGACTGGGCGGTCTCATGGTCTGGAATCCCTACAGATTTTATTTTTTTTTCCAGCCGTCTGGAGTTTTTTTTTGTTTTTTCTGTCCCCCCTGGCCATTGGACCTTACTCTTATTCGATGTTAATTAATGTTGATTTATTTTGTTTTCTTATTGTGTCTTTTATTTTTCTATTCTTTATTATGTAAAGCACTTTGAGCTACTGTTTGTATGAAAATGTGCTATATAAATAAATGTTGTTGTTGTCGTTGTTGTTATGTCATATGGTGATGCTATAGTTAAAATGACAGAAAGATACTGCAGCAGACAGAGGCACGTCTGAAACGTGTGAAGCCCAGTAGCTGCAGTGGTCTACATGTGTGTATGTCTGTTTGTCTGTCTCCACTGTTTTAGCGTTCATTACAACATGCAAATGAATTGCTAAGCTTCATTTGCCTTGTGCTACTGAGCTCCTGGGTCCTCCATGCATGGAATTTGTATGTTCTCCCCGTCTATGTGTGGGTTTTCTCTGGGTTCTCTGGTTTCATCCCACAATTCAAAGACATGCAAGTTAGGTTAATGGACGATGTTAAATTGGCCCTAGTGTGTGGAATAGTGTCTGTGTGTGTGTATTTGTTTATGTGTGTTTGGCCTGCGGTGGACTGGCGCCCTGTCCAGGGTTTGTTTCTGCCTTGTGCCCTATTCTGGCTGGGATGGGCTCCAGCACTCCCCCGTGACCCTGTTCAGGACAAAGTGTGTTAGAAAATGACTGACTGACTGAGAATTTCATACTCAAAAGGGGGATGTCTTGAGCACCTCTCTTTTAGGACCTAGAGTGGCATTATTATTCCTGACAGTTCCTAATTTTCAAAGACAAAAAGGAAACACAGGTCCAGCTTGCTCATTTAATAACATTAAATTCTTGACAGATTCTTTGGACAGTTCTTGAAAGGAAAATGTAATTGTTTTACCTTTCTAACTAAAGAAATTTCCTTGGTCATATGACTTATAATTAATGAAAGGTGAGGTCTTTGTAGATGTTTTAGTTAATCTGTCAAAGGCAGGATTTAATATATAATTAAAATCTTCTGCTATTATGAGTTTGTGAGTATTCCTGTTAGGGAATAAAATGTAACACTATAGATTAGGTCCTGCAAAAATTAATTTATTACATATTTTCTCTCATGTAACAAGACCTTGACAAAGGTTTTTTTTGGTCTTCATAACACTTAGAAAACGTCAGTAGATTGGTTATTCATGTGTTGTGTCACATATTGACATAATGGTAAACTTACTTATTAATATGAAGAATTCTTAAGTCTTTTACTAAATATATAATATCAAGAGAGATGTGTTTATGTTAAGCCACCACAGATGACTCCCAAGTGATGTTTTGCTAGGAGGTCACACTGCAGAGGTGAATAAATACTTTACTGATGCTTTGCATTATGAAGACCCAAAGAAGTGCTTGTTAAAGTCTTATTACATAGTAGAAAATGAGAAATAGATGCATTTTTGCAGTAACTAAACTAAAGTGTTACCAACTAAAATTAGACAACTTCCATTACAAATTGTTTGTCATTCTCCTAACTGCTTGTTAATAATGTTCTCTTCCAAGTCAGAAACTGCAAATTGGGTTTATGATTCAACATTAAAATTTTTTGTCATACTTCTTGTGAAATATGTAGCCAACTGAATCATTTTTCAGCCTTGAATGATCTTTAATGTTTAATTAGATTTCCTGTATTTTTGACTTTGGTGCGCTAAGATGTACTATGACTTTTTTCCATTTGAATTCATAACTGAGACCTTTAACATTCCAAATTACCAAATGTAAAGATTTCTGCACTCCACCATCCTAACTTTACACAAACCATTTTACTTAGCCTGTGAGTTAGATTTTAATTCACAATTTGTGGACTTTAGAACATTAGGACAATCTAGACAAGAACAGGCCATTCAGCCCAACAAAGCTTACCAGTCTTATCCACTTTATTATTTCAAAATAACATCAAGTCGATTTTTGAAAGTCCCCAAAGTCCTACTTTCTACCAGACTACTTGGTAGCTTATTCCATGTGTCTATGGTTCTCTCTGTTTAGAAAACCCTAACATTTGTGAGAAATTTACCCTTAATAAGTTTCCAACTGTGTACCTGTGCTCTTGTCTAACTCATACAATATCAATAATTATGTTCAGATAAATTCAGTGCAATAGAAGTTTCAGCAGAAAACATTCTTCCTTCCATTAGATTTCTTTTCTTTGTAATGTTGTAGAGATACACAGTGACTGCCAGCACCAATCCATTTGATTTTTGACCATTTAATTGCTTTATTGGGGAAATTATTATACTCAAGGCCATGTCACATTGCACAAGTTTCTTCTCGATTTTCAGTCACAGATCTCATTGAAACAGTCTTAGTGAGTCTAAGTTTTAGGCACACTCCTGTGACCTGCAGTCATGTAGTGTGACATAACTAGCAATTCAGTCCAACCAGTCTGCGTGTCTTAAGTTGTAGGAGCGGGCTAGTGTGCAGTTGACAGCTGACAATCAATGAGAGGTCATCTAGAAGTACAATGTATATAATGCAGCCACGAGGAATAAGTAAAATGGGTGTTTCCAACCTGACAAACGGAAGAGAGACTCGCCTCTCTGATGTTGGATGTTTTATGCATCATGACAAAAGGAAAAACAAAAATGCAGAGATTGTATCTGAACCCACTGTACCTGTCCAGCCCGGTTTTTGAGTTTTGTGTGAAATGATGTCAGATTTTGCTTTTTTTCTCTGTTTTTTGTGTTGTGTTGTAATTGCAGCAGTTTTCTGGGAGAAATGGTGCATTTTCTGGGAAAATTCCAGGGGTGCCGATAATTTTGGCCATGACTGTATATCCCTAAATCCTTTTCAGAGGTTGCTTCCTCTATGACAACGTCTCCCATCTTGTATTTATAATTGATATTCCTTTTGCCCACATGTAGCACTTTGCACTTTTCTACATTAAACTGTATTTTCCAATTGTTCACTCAGTTCTGAAGCTTGTCCAGGTCTTGTCGAATTCTTTTTGCTGCTTCTTCAGTGTTTGCCATCCCTTCAATTTTAGTGTCATCTGCAAATTTCACAATTCCAGTGTCTGCTTTCTCATCCAAAGGACGTGCAGATCATTAATCAGTCTAATTTTTGAAATCCCCAGTGTGTCAGCTTTTGAAAGAGCAGACATCTGGTTTTCTAAAGCATACAGACTTGACTCTGTAAATTGCAGCAATTACTGTACTTGATAAAACCATTTATTTGTTAATAAATATATGCCAACCTGTGTTTTTTATCAGCTCAATAGCTTATTTTCATATTGGCAGTTATTTCTTCCAAAATGTAAAGCAACTCCTTTCCATATTTGTTACTTTGGCCCTGGAGTAAATTGATTGCTTTTTAAGCAAAATAAGAAGCTTTCCCAAAATGCTTTGCTGGCTGTAAATTTATTTGGACTTGTCAAATAAACAGATGTTTCTTTGTGTGCATCAATAAAATCTCCATATGTTACACATTCTAACAAAGCAAAGATTTTACTTTTACGTGATAAAAAAGGCACAGGACAAAACAGATGATACTGTTAGCAACAGCACACCTCTTGTCTCAGAGTGGAAGAACACCCCTATTAGCCTGGAAATTGATCCTTTGATACGCATGCATAACAATAATAAATATTATTAAGTTAATGTACTTGATTGTATATTATTTCACAGTAAAATCAGTTCTATAGTGTTGTAAAATCTTCCATTGTGTGATTTTCTGCAGTATCACTAAAGTGTCATTTACATGGAAGTACTGTATGGACCATTACTTATCAATTTTTTATGGTTTGTTGCAGGGAAGTTTTGCATATACAAAAACAGTTGGGTTTTACCTATGCTACAAACCAGCTGAACTGTTTTTTAAGAAAAACATTTTCCTGCCTGTTTTCCATGTACAGTATGAGGAACAAATGGGATACTGTCCATAAAATGGTATTGTCCCTTTGGCTGTTTTAATGGGGTCGGGTGAAGACAGGGACAATGGAAAGAAGCATTAGATACAGTAGTCTAATTAACAAAGAAGTGTTCCAGTAGCTTCTATAAGCACAGCGTGGCTAAAGACTCCCCAGAACTACATGCCATGGAGAGGTTGGGCAACCATACTGTTTTTCCAACATCCTCTTTTCTATCACTATCTCCAGCCAGTCAAGGAGCAGCACCATAATTCTGCCAGCCTTCTTGATCAACTTACTCAGGCGTAAGTCATCCCCTGTCCTGGTATTACTCCTGTAGCCACCATGGGTTGTTTGAGCGTCCCTAGCAGCTTCTCACACAGAGTAAAAAACCAGAGTCTCAGAAAGAACTGCTTGCCCTTTTTGTGCAACAGGTCTGTGTATTCACCAAATCCAGTTTAGTGTTTTGATGGATCCCCAGGTGTTTAAAAGTCTGCACTGTCATAACATGCTTTTCCATGATGACTGATCTTAGAAACTCTTTAGCACATTAGAAGATCACACCAACTGTGACTTTATAATATTCAGCTCCATGTGTTTTTACCTAGCGCCACCCAAGAAGAATGTCTATGACCTTTCTATGCTGCTCCTACAAACATCTGGCAGCTTCTGCTGGTAACATAAATTGAATTTATACTTAAAAATCCTTCACGTAGAGGATTAAGAAAATACACGTTTCCTGGGGTGTCTCTGAATTCCTGAACATCATCTCTGACTGCACTCCTAGAATGTCACAAACTATTGCTTGGCCTTGGCGCCTGAATGAAGCCATTCCCAAAGATGTGTCATATTTCATAATATAAAAGCTATGGGGAAAATTACACATTTTCTCATCTTAGTACAGTACCATGGTGAAGTCATGGAATGTCAGTCCATAATATCTTTATACCATATTTCAGATTAAAGGATAAGTTTGGTATTTTTCATGTCAAAGTTATTTTTTCACAAACATGTACTATATAATAAAAAATAGGCAGCAGAAAGAAAAAAGATTTGGGGATGACCAGCCCTTATACTGAAAAATCAGCAAAATAAAGAAAACACATCTTTAAAAGGCAGAGTTTAAAACCAAAGTAACTAACAGAATGAGTCTGGGCTATAAATATAGTGGATCAGAGGAAGAGGTGAAGTCAGGGAGGCCAGAACAGGAACTGGCAGTGGAAGGTAGATGGATTCTGGGTATCAAAAGGTGCCGGAAATGGTATCAACAGTGGGTGGACCGGTGATGATGTCACTGAGAGGCATGGTCATCACTTGGTCTGCAGAGGGACAAGAGGAGAAAGGATCAGCAGTGCCAACCCCTGGCCTGGCTGAGAAATAATACTATTTGAGCCTGTAAACTGTCTCCCATATGCACATGGGTGACGCATGGTATACATGCATTTGCCTCTGGAAATTGTGGTCCAAATCCAACATTTTCTATAAATTAAAAAAATATCCTCTCCACACTTGTCAAGTATTGATCCATGTCTTGTGATTGCACACACATTGTAAAATAGCTTATACATGTCATGATTTAACAAAAAAAAAACACCAATATTATGAGATTCAGCCATTTTAAAAGAAAACCAGCTGTATGCAATTCTTTAGCACTTGTAGTCTTCTGCAGTAACCTTTCAAAAAAACCCCTCACCAAGATGTGGTTTGCTGTCAAAAGATTAAATCACAGTAAACTTTTCATGCCATGTGTTTGGTTTTGTTTTGAATTACTTCTGTATTTATGTGAGAACTCAAACAAGCGGATAGAAAACGTATCCCTACCTCAAGAAAAATAGTACCAAGATTACTCAATAAAATGATTACTTTCAGATTCCTTTTGTTGCCACAAACATGCATTGGAAACTTAGAAGGCATATTTTTTATCAAAACTCTGAGAGTATGTACTCAGTAAGTTTTAGGCTTTTTTTTCCAGTTGTGCTTTGCGTCCCTCTGCCTCTATTGTAAAGCAGTGATGTTTATTTATTTATGTATTTATTTGTTTGTTTGTTTATTTATTACAATTGCATTTTATTCTTTTGGAAACCAACCAATAAGATTCAAAGTTGGAAAACATATTTATTTAAACTTACTTTCCGTTCCAAAACATATTAAAATCATCAGTGCACTATATTCTAAATTAAATTTACTTTTAGACAATGAATTGTTCATTTATGTTATTCAAAATACACATTTTTTTAAATTAATCAGATGTGCAATATACATGAGAAAATACAAGAGACAGTGTTGCCTTACTTGCTTTTTTCTAGTTTGCACTCCAGGTGCTTTTATTTTTAGGTAAAATGTCCCCCAAGTTGGAAATAATGCAAAAAAGTTTTAAAAATATCCCCAGAATTGTCATCTATTAAGAATTGTATTAATCTCTCTATGGACCTAAAGGTAAAATTCGGTATCTGTGATTTTAAAAATGATTAATTTAAGAAAAATATGTATGAATACATTATAAAACAGAAAATGCGATTTCATTTTAGATTGCATAGGAAGGGCTTATTGCTACTATCAGTTTAATAATTATCATCATAACATCAGCTTCTCTTTGCTCTTCAACAGTGAGATTTTAATTTATAAAATTAATTGGACTTTCAAGCACAATTTTGTGAGACAAATGCATACATACCACATCTGTGAAGAAATAACTTCAGCATGTAAAATACCAAAAGATCTGATCTCTGTGGGAGCAGGGCCCATAATAAATGGCGATTTCCAGTTGTCCTTCGTCCTTAATAAAGGAAAGACTTCAAGGGTCGGGGCTTATGGGAGCCTGGCAGAAGTAGTATCATGATTCATTGATATTTTCTTCTCCTGATCTAAGGAAAAAGAGGCAAAAGTAGCAGACAACTGTGGCTTCTCCATATTATTCCCTGACATACCTGATCATTTCGAGAGGTGCGTTTCCAGGACTTGTGTGTGACACCTGGTATGTTAATTTGTAGAACCCAACCGAACAAGCAAATGAAAGGTGACACCAGTAAGCAGATGAACACTTACACAGGAAGGCAGTCAAGCTGAAAGCATTCTCTTTTAGGATCCACATATCTTATACATCATCACACCTTCATTAAATTAGTTGTTTTTTTTTTTATCTCCACTTCGACTGAGGACATACTGGCTGGTCAAGGTTCAGACATTCTATCATCAGCCAGGCTGTCCTTATTCAATAAAACATCTGTAAGAAAAAGAAAATGGGCAACAAGGCAGTGGATTGCCTTCCCACCCTCCTACTCTCCTGACATGAACTGTAATTGCACAGTACAACAGCATTTATATTCTTCCTCTTGGGCAGAAACTTGTCCTCGGGGCTTTGCTCTGCTCATTAAACACTCCTTTAGGTTTCCAGTTTATTAATGCAAGCTGACCCTCAACAAAGACTGCATGCTGGCTGGAATGTGCTGCTGAGGCAGGTTGTGAAGTGTACTGAGGAATCCTCAGCATTCTTTTTCTGAGAGGCACACCTCCATATCTTTATATGTGTGTGTGTGTGCGCGTGTGTATGTGTGAATGTGTGTGTGGTTATGCCAAGTCTGCCAAGAGTTCAGGTTGAACTTTGCATGAAATGTTTATTATATTCTTCTGGTGCCAGCTGTCACCATGTCAAATAACAAGAGGTTTGTATGAATGCAGAAACTAGCAGGTGTTAATCTCACTTAAGGAACAAAGTGAAAAATAAATATTTGCAATTGTGCCATATGTTCTGATACAGAAAAAAAGGATAGGCATACCTAAGGGTTATTCTTGGGAGCTGAGGCTAATTAATTCTGTAAAATTTTGACAGAACTTCCCACATTTACCATTCATCTCTATCACTTATGGAAAGACAACCTTTTCCAATTCATCTCAGATCTCATAAAGAAGTCCTACAAGGGTCAGAGGCACCTGGTAGGAATGTAATGATTATCTGGGCCCCTCGCTGATAGCTACTCCTCTTCACAGCAAGACAAGGGAAGTATGAGAGTAAGCTTAGACCTCCCAGGACAAAAAAAGATATATAAGTGTACCATCAAAACTCTTAGTGAAAGTAAAATATCCACTGCAATTAATTAATTAGGCAACTGATGCTTCTTAAAGAACATTGTGTATCACAGATCAGAAAGTGATCAATTGAGCTATGAGAAAGTACTTGCAAATGGTAACCCATTAAAAGAAAATGTGACTTATCTGCTAAGGTATTGGACAATGAAATTTAATCCTACAGGGTCAGTCACTGCTGACCTCATGTGCAATCCTGAGATAAAAAATCAGGGGTGGTCTCCCCTAGACTTTCTTGTATACTCAGATATGGGAATGGATACTTGAGGAGTAAACCGCAAGACAATGATTATATTTTTATATTATGTATATTAAAGAATCATCAACAACAAATCAAATCAAATTAATAATATATTAAACAATTATTATAAAAGTAAAGTTGAATAAATTGGACTCTGCAGCTGCATGAATAAAAGGTAAAGTACCACTTCTGGTAAGTGAAAATAGCCCAAAAGTTGATAGAAATCTACGTTTTGTACCTAATGCTTGGAAAAAGTGAAAACGTAAAAGCGTACACAAGTTATCGTGTTTACATACACACATGCACACACAGAGTCATAATTCCAAAAATGGTATTTTCAGACTCAGGGAGGTCTAAAACATCGAGATTCATCAAAATCTCGAAATGGAATTTTTGGTGGAGTCCAATACTTTCCATATACTTCATATACAAGAAAGTGATGGAGGTCTAAAACGTCAAGATTCATCAAAATCTCAAAATGGAATCTTTGGACGATTTCAACACTTTCCCCTATACTTCGTATACAACAAAGTAAAAATGCAAGAATTGTGAAAATATTGGTGAAATGCATTTGAAATGAATAAATAACATTTTATAAAACTACAAAATGCATTAAAATCAAATGAAGGTTTTAATTTAGGGTTAGGGCTAGGGTCAAATGCAGCTTTGTGTTTACAAAGCAGCTTTAAAAATGTTAAGAAAAATTCTGACAGTTTCAAAAAGAGCAAAAAAACATATTTTTCCATTTTATTCACAACATCCAGATGTCCTAAAACAACAAAAGAACTTGACTGTAGACCTCTCCTATCGCTGTCACCCACCATCATCATATCTATCCATTTCAGAATAGTCTGATGCTGAGGCCTTTCTGATATCAGTGCATTTCACTCCTTTGTAGACACACTCTGAGGCAGTAAGGTGGGCCAAGAGATTTAAAGAATCTTCTGACCTGAAGAAACAATGTGATCCCCATTAACAAACCTCAAGCTGACCTGCTGTTCAAAACCCAACAATACCTGTTGTTTCTTACAGTTCTGCCATTTTTAGATATCAATCTTTCTATCACCTTTCCAAAACTGTCTAATACAAGCCAACTGATTTGCGCAGTCACATTCTCTACAGCTTCTTCCATCTTTGGTATAATGAAAACTCATTTCCTCTTTCACAGTTCCTTAGACTCCACTGCCTCTGCAGTGATGCAGCTGATGTGTGTAATGAAGCACTCAGAATACCCTCCTGATATTGTGGTCATGGCCCTCAACCAAGCCAGGAACAGACCTCGTAATATCCACTCTAAGAGGAACCCCAATAATGTAACCCACATCCTACTAGTCTTCTCATCCTAAAACTCTTACACTCCCACAAGAAATCAAACAAAAAAAAAACAGTTTTGCAGACTGATCTTTCCACAGGAGCCTTTATTCACATCTGTCCCTTGATCTCATTCTGTTGACCACCTTACCTACACAAACGTCTTGTCTGCAGCTCAATTCACAGAAGAGGGACACATTCTTCATCTGACACTTTGAGCAGTAACAGGAGCTGCTGTATCACTTGCAAATATGTCACCAATAATACCCCTATATCTGGTCCTTCTGGTAAATTCTATAATTTACAATGGGCCTCTTACCAATCTAAAAAATCTTATTTACTGTATTTCCTGTAGGAAGTGTCCAGCCATCTACACAGTTGAAACAGGAACATGTCTAGCTAACTGTTTTAATGAGCATGTCTGAGTAGTTAAAATCAAAGACCTTGCAAAGCCTATTGTAGAACACTTCATGTTCCATGATCTTAGCCACACTGATCTCTCAGTTTGTGGTCTTTCACAGGGCTTCAAAGAGACTTCTCAAAGAAAGTCAGAAGAAGCAGAGCTAATTCTCAGCTTGGGATCACTTATTTCTCCAGGTCTTAATAACCAACTAACTTTTTAATTTCTCCTTTCATCATCTCTAAGGACAACTTTTTCTCACCTACTCTCACCATTTCTCTTTTCGTCTGCCTTGGCTTTGCTCCCTCCTTCTCTTCCTAGATATGTTTACCTGCTCTTTCCCTTTCAGTTGCACACCTGATGAAGGCTATTCAGTTACCTATTCATTTTTACTTTAACCAAACAAGCCTGATGCAGTGAATTGACTCTTATTTTGTTTGTGAAACCTCTCCTGCTCTTTCCTCTTAAACCCTAAGCAGACAAGTACTGGGTTGACAAAGGTTAAAAAATGTTTTTTTGTGTCACATGCAGGCGCAAACAAAACCTAGCTTGAAAGCCATGGGTTTCTACTACACACTCCTAGTGTGTCTGCTAATACTGATGCTCTGTGTAAGAATGGACAGAGCCAACTAAACTTCCTTAGAAGACTGGCGTCCTTCAACATCTGCAATAAGATACTGCAGATGTTCTATTAGACGGTTATGGCGAGTGCCCTCTTCTACGCGGTGGTGTGCTGGAGAGGCAGCATTAAGAAGAGGGACGCCTCACACCTGGACAAACTGGTGAGGTAGGCAGGCTCTACTGTAGGCATGGAAGCTGGACAGTTTGATATCTGTGGCAGAGCGACGGGTGCTGAGCAGGCTCTTGTCAATCATGGAGAATCCACTGCATCCACTAAACAGTATCATCTCCAGACAGAGGAGCAGCTTCAGCAACAGACTGTTGTCACTGTCCTGCTCCACTGACAGACTGAGGAGATCGTTTCTCCCCCACACTATGCGACTCTTCAGTTCAACCTGGGGGGTAAACGTTAACATTATTCAAAGTTAATGTCTATTTTTACCTGCCTTTTTATTACTCTTTAATTTAATATTGTTCTTGTATCAATATGCTGCTGCTGGAGAATGTGAATTTCCCCTTGGGATGAATAAAGTATCTATCTATCTATCTATCTATCTATCTATCTATCTATCTATCTTTCTATCTATCTATCTATCTATCTAGTGATCCCATTGTTACAGTATATACAGTTAACTTTTAATCTGGCATGAAATCATACGTATGCCGTGTCATACAATGTCATCAAAAAAATTAAAACTAGCCTAGTAATTATTCCGAACAAGGAATACCCAGGTGTTATCATCAATGGAAAGGTATCAACCAGTAGATTTCAAAAGATGCCTTCAACTGTCACTTCAACTGAACACATGGCTGCCATGGGCCAAAAACTTGAAAAACCATCACATCACTTGTGAGATTTTCACATATATAACTCCACAAAACAGTAGTAAAAATATAAAAATAACCTATCGGTAAATATAGCAAATTCTGCTGAATAAAACAAACTGACGTTTTATTATACAGAGGCACTAACCTGCTATACTAAATGTTTATCAATGAAACAAGTAAAATGTCAGAAATCACAGAGATTTCTCTAGTTCTAGATTACTCTAGATAAAAAAAAACAGTTTTACAATCAGCGAGTCATTTTACCTTGAATTGATCTCATTGTTTAAGTAGCTGAGTTTTTTTTCTTCTCTTTTTCTAAATTGAGAAAGATGCAGTGGTGTGAGATTTACTTCTAGAAGGTCTCTTAAGGGAAGATTACAGATTTCCATTTAAGCCGATGTCATGTTACATAACATCTCATTGGAGGGGACATCAGACTTGATAATTGCAATTGCTGATCTTGTTGCTGGAGTATGTCAGATTACATGACTAGCTTTCTCAGGTATGTCAGATCTGATGACTGTTTGACGTATTTCCAACATTGCTTCACATTTCCAAAGTACTGTGTGCTTATTCCTTTTTTTTTACTTCCAACTACGTGCTCCATGATGGAGTCAATGCCCATGCAAAAGCTTTACAGTTATGGCAGATTTTTTTTTTCCATTCTGTTATGGTACATAAAACATACAAAATCGCACAGACAAATTTCTCTTCTGATTTTCAGGTCCAAAACACCATTGTTCCTTACTCCTGCTAGCTGAGTTACATGCATTATACTTCCAGGTGTGTATTCATTGGTTTTCACCTCTCACATACACATGATTCTGCCCCTGTGACTTAAGACAAAATCAAACATGTTTGATTTAGTCAGGGCGAGTCACAGATTGGTTAGGATTGAGCCTATGGGGAGGTCAGACTGCACAGCAGATGGTCACGGGAGTGTGGCATGACTGCCCCCAACTCAATAAGATTATGTAATTGAAGTCTGCAGCTGAAAAGCACTGGAAGAGTCATGCAACATGACATGTCCCTTAGAGAAGCAAACAAGTTAGAAAATGTATGGATGGCAAGTTAACTGATATAAAAAATGGAGAATTTCTCATTTTTTTAGTTACTTCATCCAAGAGTTAGTTATCACATTTTTGTTTATTAAATATTTTTGTTACAATAGATAGATAGATAGATACTTTATTAATCCCTAGGGGAAATTCACATAATCCAGCAGCAGCAGCATACTGATACAAAAAACAATATTAAAGAGTAATAAAAATGCAGGTAAAAACAGACAATAACTTTGAATAATGTTAACGTTTACCCCCCCGGGTGGAATTGAAGAGTCGCATAGTGTGGGGGAGGAACGATCTCCTCAGTCTGTCAGTGGAGCAGGACAGTGACAGCAGTCTGTCGCTAAAGCTGCTCCTCTTGCCTGGAGATGACACTGTTCAGTGGATGCAGTGGATTCTCCATGATTGCCTTCCTCACCAGTTTGTCCAGGCATGAGATGTCCTTCTTCTTTATGCTGCCTCCCCAGCACACCACCGCGTAGAAGAGGGCACTCACCACAACAGTCTGGTAGAACATCTGCAGCATCTTATTGCAGATGTTGAAGGACGCCAACCTTCTAAGGAAGTATAGTTGGCTCTGACCTTTCTTACACAGAGCATCAGTATTTGCAGTCCTGTCCAA
Source organism: Polypterus bichir lapradei (assembly GCA_026402145.1). Lineage (NCBI taxonomy): Eukaryota > Metazoa > Chordata > Cladistia > Polypteriformes > Polypteridae > Polypterus > Polypterus bichir. Next base: position 5,211,834 of record JANRMT010062828.1, on the reverse strand, counting down.
TTTATCATCCAGCTGCACTCCCAGGTATTTATAGGTCTGTACCCTCTTCACACAGTCTCCTCTGATGATCACGGGGTCCATGAGGGGCCTGGGCCTCCTAAAATCTACCACCAGTTCCTTGGTCTTGCTGGTGTTCAGGTGTAAGTGGTTTGAGTCGCACAATTTAACAAAGTCCTTGATTAGCTTCCTATACTCCTCCTCCTGCCCACTCCTGATGCATCCCACAATAGCAGTGCTGTCAGCGAAATTTTGCACGTGGCAGGACTCCGATTTGTATTGGACGTATGATGTATATAGGCTGAACAGGACCGAAGAAAGTACAGTCCCCAGCGACACTCCTGTGTTGCTGACCACAATGTCAGGCCTGCAGCTCCCAAGATGCACATACTGAGGTCTGCCTGTAAGATAGTCCACGATCCATGCCACCAGGTGTTAATCTACTCCCATCTCTGTCAGCTTGTCACTAAGGAGCATAGGTTGGATGGTGTTGAAGGTGCTAGAGAAGTCCAAAAACATAATTCTTACAGCACCACTGCCTCTGTCCAAGTAGAAGAGGGAATGGAGTAGTATATAGATGATTTTTCAAAAATAACAGTAATAATAAAATGTAATTACATGTGTTAGTACACTACATTAGTAACATTCTTTTTAGCAGCACTTTATAATATCACATAGCTATAAATGTAGCCTAAAGAGGCTTATGGTGGCTCAGTAGCTTTCATACACAGTAGATGTGGATGCAAGTGATTTAGAAATGGCTTCAACTGATGAGTGCTAGTGGTGGAGGGCCTGTGTCTAACTATTGTTCAGTTTTCATAAGCATAACATTTTTTAAAATATGCCCAGTAGGGTAGTACCCAATATTTACTAAATAAAAAATGACTATTAATACAAAATGATCAATGCATAAAAATCACAATCAATTTTACCCTATGTATGGAGAAAAGCAACTAAAATAAGTTTCCCATCTAGCCATTAATATTAGTTAAAATGCCATAATTCATTAAACATAAATCACATAAATAAGTGAGAACTTGGAAAGCAACTGATATATTGTACCTGTTTAACAAGAATACAAAAGGTGACATTATCTTAAAAGATTTTAGTTCCTGTCTGAAAATGCATGGAAGCAAAAGCTAAATAACTCTTTTAGCACAGCGCAATCTGTAATCCTGCTCTATCCTTGATACTTGTGGCACCATCAGCCTCTTCATACACTGTAGGATTCCATAGTGTGGTGTTATTATTATAGGTGAGCTTTGGTCACAAATACTTTGAAAACTATAATCTTGGGTGATTATTTTGAAAGTCGTTTTATGTTGCGTAATTCTAATTAAGATATTTATTTGTTTGCATTCTCCCATGACACAATTTTGTTTTCTTTACAGGTTGCTGACACCAACGTCAGAGGTCAGAAATCAAGTGATTTTAGAAGTCACAGGGTATAAAGATCACTCTTTGGGCTCACTTTCTTGTCCAAGTTTTCGGATTTCTCAAAAAAATTCCAAGTTCATTCGCGGTTCTTGTTTGTTTAAGATTAAGAAATTTCTCACCCATTTCTGATTTTTTCAATTATGAGTTTTATTTCACATTTTGGGTTTGTCCAGTGTTGTATTTACATTATTGGGGCCCTGAAGCCTGAACTGTTAATGGGGCTTCCTTCACAACCTGCAGCTAGGTCTGGGTAACCACTATTATCGTCTTCAATGGGGTTATTACATGACAGATCGCCTCAATTTGTTTTTTTTTTTGCTGTACTAGATTATCTCATTTGTCAATGTCACTGGTGTGAATAAAATGTTTCTGTGCCTTATAGTTTTTGAAATATGGGGGGTATGAAAATTAAAGTTGCTTTTGCGACCACTCAGGATTGGGGGCCCTGAACCTTCATTAGTTTCATAGTAGATCCGCCCCTGGTTTTGTAGCTAGATTTTCTTTTCATCTTCTGCTGTTCTGACATAGGCTTCGATATTTACCTCACATTTATCTTCCGGTCCTTTAATTCTTTCTGGCACGACATGTAGTCCTTGTTGTCAGCCCGGTGGCAATGATCTTCTGCCCACAGGTGCAGCTCCCTTCCTAAACCCATGATATGTTTCTGTTATTTAGGGGAGCTGCACCTTTCCTGTTAAATTAATTAGTTCAAATATTATTTTGGTGCAGGTTTCTAACATTGGTTCTTTACAATAATAATCTACAGATAACATAATTTCATTTGCTTCAGTCTTATATATTGTCACACATGTGTGTCTAAGGATTACCCTAAGAGCTCATCTGAGGTATATAATGCCACCCTGGGTTGAGAGGGGGCGCTTGTGCTATATCTTTTTTTCCCTCCACAGTACAGAGAAGATGCCCAGTGAGGTCAACTGACTCTGCCCCTTCCTGTTCTCCACCTATAAAGCCCACAGCTTGAACAGATTGCATAGCAGGACAGAGCTCCTTCCACCCTAAACAGAACTCGACAATATACTTAGCCAGACAGCTTTCCTGTTTTGTTTATTCTTTTGATCATTGTCCTGGCGCGAATAGCCATACTGAATAAAACAGGGACTCCCCGACATTTACCTGTGGAACTTGCAGTTCTTCGCTCGGCCACAATTTGCTTATATAATTGCTTTTCTTGTCCATTTATTTCCAGAGAACTATTTTTTTATTGTTAACTTACCTAAAGCAGCAGGAGAAGGCTGCTGCTGTATAAGCTGCTTGTGCATTTGTGCCCAGCCCAATGTCTGACTCTCATGCATTGGGCATCTGAGTGGCTGGCAGATGAGTAAAAGTGGAAAATATTCAAAATATACAAACTGATGTAACCACTCTCAGTGTATATTTGAAACAGTAAGTTAATCAGTAAATGAAGTGGCTCAGAGTGTTTCTCTTTTTTAACACAGACAAGTTTGTAGTTTTGCCAAGCGTTTTCAATGGGAGATTTTGAAAATGTTTTCAAAACTGTACAGTGCTATCTGTTCAAGATATCTTGATGAAAATTTGTCTCAACAAATTTCTTTGAAGAATAAATGTTTAAAATTTCAACAAAATTGGTCCATGGAGGCTGAGTTGCTTCACATGGACAGACAGACAGACAGAATTGGCCATTGTGGTAGGTTCTTCTCACATTATATGGAAATGCACCTAACAAAAGACTATAGCTAAACAAACAATAAGATCAGTTTGAGACAAAATCACTCTGTGTTCATGAGTCGTTTAGGGCCACTGTCACTGTAGTGACCACTGGAGTGCAGGAAGATAATGGAAAGTGTCACCTCTTTCTGGTTTGGAAGCAAAAGAGCATGCAGCACTTGCTAAACAGACGTAGTATCCCATCCAAGTACTAACTAAAACCAACCCTAAGGACTAGTTGAGATGAGGTATATTCAGGGTGGCAACTGTAAACTATACAGTAGTGGTAATTTCTATGTTGTGCCATCTGTAAAGCCCTGGAATGGCACAGTGTAGAGATACCTATACTAAACATCAAACAATTAAGGCTGCAGCAAAACAAAGGCAAATCTAAAAAGCAAACAATAGAAATATCAGATAACAGGAAATTGAAGCTAGAGGCATGCCGTATTAAAATCTGACACTTGTACAGAAGATCCTCTTTTGTGTCAGTAACCTGAAACCTTGAATGGATAGACCTGTGGGAAATGATGGTGTTGTTGATCCTCTTGGTGTAGAAATTGCAAACTACCAGTACACATTGCTTTCTGCATTTGCTCAGTTGGGATAATGAATTTATAGGGGCTGGCTGCTCATAAATAAATAAGAGATTTCCTGTTATCCCAGAAAACTCTTCGTTGTGAATCTCCTTTTTGCAAAATTACATTACACCATTAATTATTCATTTCTTTGACATGCTCTTTGTAATAGAGTTTTCTATGGTAGGTATAATGTGATTATTCTGATGGATACACACTGATGGCAAAAAGAAACACAACATTTTCATGAACAAGAAAGCTACAGATATACAGTAGCTTGTGTACTTTCACAAAAAGCTGTCATTTTGTTTTGGGCCCTCAGACTAGCAAAACAACCTGTGCAAATTGATGGAAAAACAAAATTTATTGAGCATGGGGATGGTGCTATATAAATAAAATGTATTATTATTATTAGGCACACTCATATGCAAAAGGTCAAAGCAGAACAATGTCTGATCAGGTCACCTTTATAAGGACTTAATTTTAAGTGTAGGTCACAATAAGACAAAAGCCACACTTAGTCAGTTTTCCGCACATTCCTCAATGCATCAAATGTCACCAGAAGCAAGAGAGAGGGCCCCTGTCACTTTTCAGGTAGGAATGCCATGTGCCAGTGTTACCACACAGTATGGATTAAGCCAATCCACTGTGTCCCAATTGCAGGAAAGGTTTCGGCACACTGTCAGGACAGATATCTGTTGAAGTTCTGGTCAGCTTCAAGTGACCAAACTTGAGCAGGACTGACATATCAAGCTGATCCATCTATGAGATAATATCAGGTCTGCCAGCTGTAATGCTGCGGAACCAGGATAGAGAATGAAGGGAAATTCTCCACTCACACTAGGATTAGATCAAGGTGACCTGTAAAAGGATTCTACTCACATCTGCTTGACGTCTGAACCTGCTGCAGGACAATGCCAGGCCACACACAGCTGCTGCGGTCACAGCTGTCCTGAGGAATGCTGGTGTGCAGGTGCTGCCTTGGCCTGTCTTTTTCCTGACCTTAACCCTGCAGTGTTTTGTTTCAGCCAGGATTTGTTCCTTGGCTTATGAATATTGTCTTCTCTTGTTTTAGTATTTTTTTATTATTAAAAATATAATAATAATAATAATGGGTGGCACTTTGGCGCAGTGGTAGTGCTGCTGCCTCTCAGTAAGGTGACCTGGGTTCACTTCCTGGGTCCTCCCTACGTGGAGTTTGCATGATCTCCCCATGTCTGCGTGGGTTACCTCCGGGTGCTCCGGTTTCCTCCCACAGTCCAAAGACATGCAGGTTAGGTGCATTGGCGATCCTAAATTGTCCCTGGTGTGTGGGTGTCCTGCCCAGGGATTTGTTCCTGCCTTGCACCCTGTGCTGGCTGGGATTGGCTCGAGCAGACCTCCGTGACCCTGTAGTTAGGATATAGCGGAATGGATGGATGGATAATAATAATGCATTTTATTTATATAGCATCTTTCCTATGTTCAAGGTGCTTATTTTATTTTAATACTATGTTCATATATTTTTTGTAACTATGATGTAATTTTTATATTTTGGGTATTGTTGCATATAAACTGCATTCTTTGTTGAATCCAGCAAGGCGTGCATGCTCCCTGGGAATGTGTTTGTCTAGAATTATAGTCATACTTGCTAGAGTACATCCCTCCCCCCTGACGTCACTGCTGCTGGGTACTCAATCTTTCTTGATAAGAAGCCCAGAGATAAAGGTACAAGTTTTTGGGTGGAATTTTTGGCTTTTCTTATTGTTTCTATATGCCTGTATTTATCAAGTGTCTCAGAGTTGGAAAATGGTCCTAACTGGCCCAATATTCACAGAGTGATGCAAATTTAATCCTACTACCTGGCATAGGAGTAATAATATTTCATTAGTTTTCCTAGTTTAGGAAACAACTCCTAACCTCAGCAGGATTTAGGAGAGTTTGTGTGCTCTCCTAACTCACTAGAAGCTGCCAAAATGGCATTCAAGCAGAGATTAGCACACACATTTGGAGAAAGAGGTAATATTTTGGAAATACTGGAACACTGAGCTTGTAAAAAAAATATTGATTTGACAGAGAATAATAGTCATAACAATTATTGTATAGTACAATATGTAATCTCTCCATCAACATGAAGAAGCCATTGCCAAAATGAAAGAGTTGCTACATTACATGTAAAATGCAGCTTTGCGATAGCAATGATTTAGGTATGTCACAACCAACTATTACTTAAATTTTGTACCAAACCTTGAATGCCCATACAATGCATGAGGTAATATGCAGATTTCAATATTTCCCCACCACTCCACATGAGGTCACATTAAAGTTGCATTCATGCAAATTGCACATAAAGATTATTGCCCAAACTGTGGGTGAGCATTAATATGTGAATCGCAAGTGATATCAAAGGATCAACACGCCGGTGGTCATTAATGCAAACTGTACTGTAGTAGTCAGCATATTACGCTGAAGATAGGCGGGGCTGGATGGGTGATGGACAGAGAAATGTCTCACAGGTACGCTAAGCTTTGCATTCCATGAACCACTGGAACATTCATATTACACTTTACAAACTGTGGAAGGTTCAAGAAGACAGCCGAGGACTCCAGGGGTATTAGATAAATACAAGCAGAGCCTTGCAGAAGGTCAGTTGGGATTGTGGAGAGAGGGAGGGCACAGCACAGTAGAAGACAATCGAAAACCCTGGAAAAGTGAATGCGACTTCAGAAACAACACAAGAATAGTTGTTGCTACTTTCAGTATAGCTGTTATAATATGAGGCCATAACAGTGGGAAGGTGATTGAAGGTATGGCTGTGAATCATTTATTGTTAAATAAACATACATGTTATCATGATTTGCTCTCATACAGTGTGTATATGTCTCTGTCGTACCATATCGGTGTTCATTAAATTATTGGTCATGATGTTGATGAGATGGCAACAATGACATGCAACTTACTACAATATCCTTTCTTATTATGTTTTTCTTCTTTTTCGTCATGGTTTTGCTTATTATTATTATTATTATTATTAGCTTTGTGATGAAGCCTTAGCTTTAGTATCAGAAAACTACAATAAGTCATCATGATTTCCAAGGAAAATGCAAAACATTATCATAAGCACCACGTTGCAGATTGGGGTTTCATAAAATCGTTAAGTCATTCATTCTCAAATATGAACTCCTTCTCCTTACTGGTAGTTGGTGCAGGACGCTTTACAACTACTCCTCATGTCTTACTCAGGGTTAGGAAAAATTCTTATCCTAGTCAGACTTTTCATGCAATTCCTAGGAATAATTCTGAGACACTTGACAAATACATGGGGTATCATTCCAGACCTCATTCCAGATTCTTTACCATCATCATGCATGTACATTAGTGGTTTATTCTCCAAGCTCACTTGTGGTATGTACTACCACCCCAGGTCAAGAGGGGGTGCTGACACTATGTCCTCTTCTATTTTCTCTACAGTGCCAAGAAAACATGCAGTAAGGGCATTTGACTCCACCCTTTCCAACCCACCAGCTATATATCCTGTAGGCACCAGAAGGGGGCGTCACTCTGTAAAAAGAGCACACCACAGGACTCAACTGACTGAAAATGAGGCATTCCAAGCCTAGTTGCAGCTTTTGTGTTCTGAAGCTTTTTGTTTCATCATTTTTTTGTTCATTGTTTTTCTTTTGATTCAATGAGGACAACCGGGTTGGCGCCCCAACATTTCTCCTTTGCACTTGCAGTTCATCGTTCGACCGCACCATCTTTGTTTGGTTTGTTCACATCCTATAAACTAACAACTGAGGAAGCATGAAACTGATGTATCCGTAGGGTCTTCGACAATTGTATACTGTAACCATAAGGAGGTGCCACTGAGCTCCAGCCTTCTGATACAATGTAACCTCACACAATTCCAGATTAAGATAAAATATTTTTTATTTTTCATCAAGACTATTACAAGCAAAACACTCCAAACAAGTACATTTCTTCCTCCTTCTGCCTCTAGTTGAGTGTCCCCTGCTACCTCTCGATTCTGACTAGAGGAGGCTGGATGGCTTACTTTGATGTTGGATGTGAGAGTATTTCCTGTACCATAGTAATGAATGGTGGGTCATGCAGAAGCAATATGAAACAGGTGATCCCTCTCTTCTCATTATCCTCCCGCAGCACCCAAAGACTGTGACAGGGCTGTCTTTCGGGACTACAATTCCCATGAATCCCTGTGGGTGTCCACACCAGGTCTGTGCCAGAGGAGTACCACCATCCACTGAACTGGGGGAGGAACTACTCTTGAGAAACAACCTCTCCCAGTCCCTCCATTAGTCCTTAACACCGAATGGGATAATAATGAAGTCTCATCCCAGCTGGGTTATGCCTCCTTCCATGTTGTCCTTCCGTTATGGCCTCCAAGTCAGGCCAAGTTCGACTCTCCATCTCAATCAGACAGCCAGTCCATTCACAATGGCACTTACAATGTTCATCTTCAGAAGAGTCAGGGGCTTGGTCTTAGACACAGACAGTAGGATATGTCTTCCATCTGCCAAAGGAAAGGCTTTAGTGAGTGACTGACCTATATGCTATTTTATACCCTTAGAACAGTTTCTGTATTCCGATTTGACCAATCAAAATAAGAAAACCTGCTGAAATTAAAATATCTTTTATTGAGACGTTGCCATTTAGCACTCATTAACTATTTACAGACCATTTTGCTGACCAGCTTAAATAATGACATTAGCTTTCTCCATTAGCCATTTTGTCCATCAGCACTATTTACACTTGCTAGTCCATTTAGCATTTCTTTTAGCCATCTGGTTAACAATCCATTAACCCAACTGACTTTTGACAAACAATTTTGGCTGACCACCTTTCCTTTTATTGTCTGTGGATTCAATTAGTATGTCATTAGTGTGAAATGCAAGTTTGCATATAAATTGAACCTCAGTATACAGTAGGCTGAGCATATCATAATCTCTTGGACCAACAGCATGAGTTTTCCACATTCGACTTATTTGACCGACATTATAAAATACTAGGGGGCTCTGCCCCCTGCTCGCTTCACTTACCAACCCCCGGGTTTGGTTACCCGGATATACAATTAAAGAGATTGTTATTTCCATTTCATTAATTTTCATTCATTTTTTATTTCTTGATATTTGCCAGTAATAAAACTGTAGTGAATGAGTTATTCCCCCGCCCCTCTCCTGGGGCTGCTTGTTCCGTGCTGCATGATCTGCATGTCGCGCTGCGCAATGATCATTTAAAAGCCTGGACAACAGCTGTCGTTTAAGCCAGCTACTGCTTGTTCTGTGCTGCGTGATCTGCATGTTGCACGGCACGCCGTTCATGTAAAAGCCTGTACAGCAGCTGTCCTTTTATCTCAATTCTTTGTCTCGCGGGACGTTAAAGTGTCTCTGAGAATTTGTTTGTAAGTAGGGCATGTTGTGCACGTAATCTGGCGAGACTTCAAAGTGTCTTCCTAGAAGATCATGTCTCTTCTTCCTTGTCTTCCTCCCAAGATTTGTTTTTATAATAGAGAGACAAGAAATTATACAGTAAAATCAAGCCCCAATTTATCTGCGGGAGAACTTAAACGTGAGTATATACGGTAATTTGTTTATTTTTAAAGATTTTTCTTTTACTTTGTCCTGTCAAGCCTGAAGTTTAACAGTTTTACTGTTTTTGGGATATGTTAAAGAAATTTGGAATTTTTAAAGCCAGTGCCCCATCTTGGGCCTGCACAAGCCTGAATACGTGCCTGTTGAGGTTTGGGTGTGACTGCCTATGGTGAGGCCTATATCTGAAACAGATTAGTGAAGTCCTGTGCCCATACTTATCAAGAATCTTAGAATTACTACTAGGATTTTCATTAAAAGTCTGACTAGCATAAGAATTTGTCCTACACAAGTGTAACACATGTGAAGTAATTATGAAGTGCCCTACACCCACACCCAGTGTGGAGTAGGAGTTCATGTTTGAGAATGAATGGCACCATAATTGTATGACACCCTAAACTGTAAATAGGTACTTATGATGATGTTTTGTAGTTTCTATGGAAATAATGATATTTTGTAATTTTGTGATACTAACACTAAGGCTTCACCACAATAATAATAATAACATTCAAAGTGGCAGATTATGTTTAAATAAAAGGTTTTTGCCATTCTTATGAAGTACTCTAAAGTCATGCCTTAAACCAGGCCACTTTGCAACAACATCAAAAATAATATTTTAACAAGCACCAGATGGAAAGATTGAGAGACACACACTTTAAGAGTGTAAAACCCAGTAACGGGCACATTTATTTAACATAAATGATTCACAGCCATACTTTGAGAAGAATCACCTTCCCAGTGTTATGGCCACAGAAAATGCCTCATAAAGTAGCAGTCACTAAAACTCGTTATGGCCATCCTTGTTTCTGAAGTTACATTCACTGCATTCAGTGTTAAATTGTCTTCCAGAGTTGAATTATGTGGCTGGTTATCTTCGTGATCTCCCCAGTTATCTTCTGTGAGGCTCTATTTATCTAATGCTTCAGGAGTCTCCACCTGCCTTTTCGAACCTTCCTGGCCTTATAAAGTGTAACACAAATATTGCAGGGGTCCTAGGAATGCAAAGCTCATCAGACTTGTGTGACATTTCACTGTCAATCATCAATCCGCCTCTGTCTAACTTCAGGGTAATATTCTGGATTCTCTACTGTATCCATGACCACCTGTGTGCTGTGTGCTGATACTGTGATATGGGTCACAATTCACATACGTGTGTTCATCCACACTTGAGGTAATGATCTTTATGTGCGTGCTTTCAATCACACCAAGAACTACAGGAAAAACAATAATTTGCATGATGCAGCTTAATATTACTTCATGTGGAGTGGTGAGGAGAATCATTGTGAGGGAATTTAAAGTTTGGTATAAATTTCAAGAAACATTTGGTTATTGCACACCCAAATCATTGATATTGCTAAACTACTGTAAAGGATGGCCAGCAGCGTTACCTGGCAGGGACATCAAAGATGTGAAAGGATGGGGGAAGGCAGCTTCTTCATGGCACTGCCTCCCCAGGAACACCAGATGGCAGCCCACCTGGGCATCATGGGAATTGGAGTTCTTTGACTCAACCCTGTTGGGTGTCATGGGTCCTGCTAAGGGTTGTTGTGGGAACTGGGGAGTCATGCATTGTCAGATTCTCATCTCCCCCAGAAATGCTCCCAGGTCAGTTCTTTTCACCCTATTTTGTGGTTCTCCAACCTTACCTGGAAATGCTCCAGAGCCAAGCCTTCAGGACACATGAAGTACTTGCAGCTATTACTTAAAAGGAGCTGCTTTCCAGAGTCGGGAGGAAGAAGAGCACAACACTTCCTGGAGGAGGAGTGGAGGTGGAAGGAGAGACTGAGTGCTGTGTGCTTTATTGTTCTTATTTATGCTTACTTCCTGGAAACTATTATTAGGAAGTGTTTCCCACAGTGAAATAAAAAGCCTGTGTGTTGCTGGACTTGTGCTTTGTCTCTATCTATGTCGGGTTTAGTGAGCTGGTGCGCCCCTGCAGGCTGCAGTACTTTTTTCCCCTGATATAAAAACATGATGTTACTGATGCTTTTGTTTTGGCTGACAGTGTGTGACTTCTCCTTGTAGTTGAAACAATCAGGTGACATACAAGGGTAGTGCATACAGAAAGCAACTGTCAAAGGAGGTGTTAGATTGATTGATGACTTTAAGCCCCGCCCCAAATATAAAAATATGATTTATGAAAATATGAAAATATGATTTATGAAAATATAAAAATATGAAAATATAATTTATGAAAATATAATTAATGTAAATATTAAAATATGAAACTATAAAAATATGGATTACGCTAATATGATTTATAAGCTAAAAGATATTCACTCCCCCGCTCCAAGTTATAAACTAATAGTAAGAAAATAAATATACAATTTTCTAAAAATGATATAAGATATTGACTCCCTGCTCTAAGTTATAAGTTCATGACACGCGTCTTTATTTTATAAGCACTTATCTTTCCTGCATAGCCATAACTAAAACGATATTCACTCCCCCGCTCCAAGTTATAAACTAATAGTAAGAAAATAAATATACAATTATCTAGCCGACCGTTTCTAAAAACGCTATAAGTTGCACTAGAATCAAAAGGAAGAAAACACATAGCCACTCCTCATGCCTGCGCAAATTTTGTAAATTTCACCGGTTCAAAACAATTAAGCTAAAAGACTTGTTTTTCAGTTACTAGTTCAGTAATCTAAAATCATAGCTTCATAGTTCAGTAATCTAAAATGCATACCTGTTGTTTTATGCCTCAGCGATAAGACACCCAGACGTTGCAACAGTTATGTCCCCACAGGGAGTCGGCACCTTTCTGTTTTCATGTTATCAACCTAATCTAATTTAAACGTGTTCTATTTTTTATATCATAAAGTAAAATACTTATTCTCACCCCGAATCAAAGCAATTAAGAAAATATACACTCCTTCTGATTTTTACTAAAATTCTTAACACGCTTTTTAGCACTGGCTCTGCGAACTTAATCACAAGACTGTTTTTAAAAAGCTATAATGGTCAAAAAAGACTTTTTACATTCCTATGGTCTAAGAACAAAGTTATTAAATGAAATATTTTCCACTAACGACTCTCTCTTATATTCACAATGATCTTTACAAGCTCGCAAGAAAAGTTATTAAAACGGTTCTCGCTGTCTATGGAACTTGATAAAAAGTTGTTTATATACCGAGTACAAACTTGGCTCTTTCGCAGGTATTTTAGCCTCGTTAATCGGGTAAATGTCAAAATAGACTTTACTTCACATTTACAGTATATCAACTTTAAAATACAAGTGGCGATCTATAAAACGGCTCTTTCCGATACTATATTTTAGCCGCGTTAATCGTGTAAATGTCAAAATTGATCTCATTTCACATTTACAGTATATAAACCTAAAAATACACGTGTGTGATCTAAGAAACGGCTCCACATATAAAACGTCTGCATTTAGCACGACGATCTCTCGGTAAAATATAAAGTATTTGCTTAGATGTGAACCTTATAGCGGTAAGAGTTTGAATGAGGCTTCTTTACCGCTAGAAAGGGCCACCGCCCCTTAGAGGAGGAACATCAACAACTCTGAACCTATGAGCTTTCTCACAAACGTCTCGCGTATTTCGCTCCGCCCTTCCTAGGCGGTACAGAGCCCTATGCGCGGCATAAAGTGTTCTGCTTCGCTGGTATTACCACAATAACTATTCCAGCATTCCGAGTGTCTCCAAGAGCTTTCCATAAGGTAGGCGTTTTCGCTTTTTCTTCCGCAATGGTAGACAAGGGAAAAAATTACTTTTGTGATTGTTGGTAAGTGTAGATTATCGAAATATGTGCCGTTAATGATAGTCTCTCTTCAAACTGATGAAATGATGTTCTTTTATAAATCCGATCTCTGACCGGTTGGTTGCTCAAAAAATGAGTCAGTTCTTCTTTCGGCCGTACTTTTAAATTGAAATGTTGCTTATAAGACCGCGCCGATTTAAAACTTTTAATGTCTTTAAGTATGTACAAACGTCATACTTTTTAATGGTAATATACATTTCATGCTGATTACTTCTAATGGAAATGCACAAACGTATTACGTATTAAATTAAACGTCTTTAAGTACGTACAAACACTTTTAAATCGAAATGTTGTTTATAAGACTGCCTAGATTTAATACTTTTAATGTCTTTGTATGAACAAATTTATTACTTTTTAATGGAAATGCATAAAATTATAGGAACATTCAGGCTGATTACTTTTAAACGTCTTTAAGTACGTACAAACGTAGTCTTTTATATTTTAGAATCGGAGGGTGAACTTTTTGATTCTTTAAATCTAACAGGTTCGCAATTGGAGGATTTAATAGCTGCCACAGATTGTCTTTTTAAGAATAAAAATCCTGCCTCAGACAAAGAGTCCCCAGAAACCCGTAAGTACCACTTTCAACTGAGGGTTCGTGTGTGTGGGGAAGAAAATAAGGCGTTGGGGATAAATATGTACTTTTTAGCCGAATACTCGACGCTCCCAAAGAGTGGTTATTCTTCCGAAGTTTCCAGTCAGCATCTAGAATCGGCGCAAAGGCCCTCATACAGTCTACTATTGAACATCTCATTCATGCAGCCCGGTAAGTTGAACTATTTGTGCGAGTGCGCAGCAAATGTTTATTTTTAAAGAAAACTTCGTATTGCTTGTTTTTTTCAGAAATCGCCTCTCCAGGCTTACTGACTCAGATACTCAGGGGATTCACCGTCGTTTGTATCATCACCCAGACTTCTCACCCAAATAATTGGTGAACCTGAAAGATTTGATCCCTCTGCTAAAGCTGCTGAGCTGAAGGCTGAAATTGAACGAGTGCTGTTGGTTGTTAAAAATCCTAATCCATTCTCCAGATATTTGTGAAAAGTTTATTTTATTGTATGCAATTTTAGAAAACTTGTTCCCCAGATAATGTCAGACCATATGAGTGGTGATGGTAAAAGAAGGAAAAGGTGTGCAAGTGAGGACTTGACGCTGGGAGCGGTTCTCAAAATGCTGGTTTATTACAAAATATGGCGAATGAACTCCACTATTCTATTCGGCCCCTCAAAAATGCCTACTCCACCACCCCAATATTTTAATGAATTGGAATATATTAATTGGCAAAATCAAAACATGATCCAAATGAATAATATAATAGCGACCATGAGAGTTCCTTCACCCGTTACCACTCCCATCGACTTTGACCAGCTTGACAGCCTTTTAGAAGCCCTACGTCCAGTAGCCACCCCCAATGAAATGCAAACATTAAATAATTTGTTAGAAAGGGTTCAGCGGTCTTTGAACGAAAATGTGAATGCTCAAATGGGTCATGGTTTAACAAACACGTTGGGTTCTGTAAATGCTGCCCCCTCTCACAGTATGGCCACATCAGTCTCGGTTACCCCCTTGGCTACATCTGTACCTTCTGCTCAAGTCTCCTCGGTCTCTGTTACTTCAGCTAACCCTTCAGGGCCCTCTGCTTCAGCACCAGTTGCTAACACCTCTTCTTCAGTCTTGCCCTCTGTTTCTATCCCCTCGGTCTCTTTTATTTCAGCTATCCCTTCTGCTGCCAAGCTGTCTGCTTCAGTCCCTCTAGCTCCCACTTCTGCTCCCTCTACTTCAGTAGGCCCCTGTGCCCCCTCTGTCCCAGTCACTGTCTCCTCTGTTCCAGTCCCTGTAGCTAACACTTCTGTCTCGGCAATCTCTGCTCCAGTCACGGTCTCCTCTGTTCCAGTCCCTGTAGCTCCCACTTCTGCTCCATCTACTTCAGTAGGCCCCTGTGCCCCCTCCGTCCCAGTCATTGTCTCCTCTGTTCCAGTCCCTCTAGCTCCCACTTCTGCTCCCTCTATTTTAGTATGCCCCTGTGCCCCCTCTGTTCCAGTCCCTGTAGCTCCCACTTCTGCTCCCTCTACTTCAGTATGTCTCTGTGCCCCCTCTGGCCCAGTCACTGTCTCCTCTGTTCCAGTCCCTGTATCTTCAGGCCCTGTCTCCTCTGTTTCAGTCACGGCTTCCTCAGTCCCTATTGCACAGCCATTTGCAGCTACCCCTTCAACCTCTTCAATCGCGCCAGTCATGTCCGGTGGTTCTGTGGTATCTAAACATTCACCCTCGTCTACTTTAGGCATTGCCGGGCCCTCTGCTGTCTCTAGTAATGACGGTCAGGGCGTTGTTCAGCAGATCGACAGACCTGCTTTTAATCACACTGAAATAAGACACCCCTTAAATTTCGCCGACGCCTATGAACTAGAGTCTTACGAGGAGGTGTTTAACAGTATTCATGAGACATTGCAAAGAATTCTGGATGGTTTTTCAGGAACTTTAAATCCGCAAGATGTTGTACAGCTAGAATTGCGTGCTGATTCATTACCTATCAGCGTTTTTATACAGTTGACTGGCTCTAATATTAATGTAGACGGTTTTCTTCAGCAGATAGAGAATCTTCTTCAGAGTCATGCGAGTGTGCTGGCTGATGAGTCTCTGATGCTAGTCATCTAGATTGTTCGGTCACCTAGTGGGGGCGCTCGCAAGGTATCATCTCTACTCAATCATAAAATAGTTAGAAAGAAAATGAGGCATTTAATTATTTCTTATAATTACGGGAATCAGCTCTGTTTTGCCTTTTGTCTGCTTAGCCTAATGGATGACCAGTACATACAAAACCCACAGTTATGCATGCATGAAGCGTATAACCTTCAGAGCAGGGCTGGATTATCTGAGCATGAAAAAGTGTCCTTTGCGGACGTTCATAAATTTTAAAACTTGCTGGGTATTAAAATTGTTGTCTGGTACAGGTGTCTAAGAAATGAGAAATTTTTTAAATTTGAAAGCTCCCGAGGTAGAAACCACAAAACCTATTTTATGTTTTTACACGATAACCATTACTACGGTATTTTGAATTTAAAAGGGTTTCTGGGGGTGAAATACTTGTGCGACTACTGTTACACAAGCTACCACTCAGTCCTTAGCCATCGATGTGAAGGCCACT
This sequence comes from Polypterus bichir lapradei, assembly GCA_026402145.1. Lineage (NCBI taxonomy): Eukaryota > Metazoa > Chordata > Cladistia > Polypteriformes > Polypteridae > Polypterus > Polypterus bichir. Next base: position 5,195,620 of record JANRMT010062828.1, on the reverse strand, counting down.
GCAACGTCTGTTTCTCCCCAGATTGCCGTCTGATCCCTAAAGAACTTGTCAAGTGTGGTGATTGCAACTGTTACTGCCGGTCCCAATTTTGTTTTTTTCAGCATACGATTCCTAAATTTAACGACAAGACCAACGATATGGAAGCGGCCTGTGACACTGCAAAAATGTGTCCCCTGTGTTACAAAACTTACACAGTGAATGCCGCCTCAAAACCCCATAAATGTCGGCCCAAGGAATGCCATGCTTGTAAAGCAAAAATTGAAAATGATGCAGAAAACCATCAGTGCTTTATAGAAACATTGAAACCTGAGGATCGTTGTGAGAAATACGTATTTTATGATTTTGAAAGTTGGCAAGAAACGGGGGTGCACATTCCTAATTACATATACTGTAAGTCCTTGAGGGGTAAATCCTGGTTCTGGGCGGGTGAAGATTGTGTACACCAGTTCTTTGCCAGATACCGTCGCCCCAAGTATCAAGGCTATACCTTCATAGCTCACAATTCGAAAGGTTACGATGGGTACTTTTTAATGAAGTATTTGCTTGAAAATGGTGTGAACCCTAGTGTTACTACTCAAGAAAATAAGCTGATGTGTTTCACAGATGATGGTTATCAATTACGTTTTATAGATTCTTTGAATTTTTTAACAATGAAATTGAGTGCCATGGGTTTGAAGCCGCAAAAGGTTATTTTCCCCATTTCTTCAATACGGCTGAAAATCAGAATTATATCGGCCCCTACCCTGAACCTGAATGCTACGGTGTTCAGAGCATGATGACCAAAGAAAAGGAAGAATTTTTTACCTGGTACGACAGTGTCAAGCATGGTGTTTTTAATTTTAAAGAGGAGATGGCTTTTTATTGTAAAAGTGACGTTGAAATTCTTAAAACAGCGTGCATTAAATTCAGAGACGAGGTCATCAAAATTGGCAATATTGACCCGTTTCAATGCATGACCCTGGCATCTCTATGTATGTCCATGTACAGGCAAAATTGTATGCCTCCAAAGTCTATCGGTATAATTCCTTCTGACCATTACAGTAGTAGTCAGAAAAACTATTCGAACGCATCTATTCAATGGTTATTGTATCTCTGTGAAACAGAAAAAATTGAACATTCGACACACTCTAAACCTTGGGGAAGTAAAGAAGGGTTCCTTTTATCTTGACGGCTATGCCGTAGTTAAAGGTATTCTGACTGCCTTTGAATTTGCTGGTTGTTTTTATCACGGCTGTCCAGAATGTTATGATTTAAACAGTACCCATCCTTTAACCGGTATGACTTGTGCGGTTATGTATCAAAAGTTTATGAGAAAATTGGAAATAATTAGGACAAAATTTAATCTAGATGTGCGCGTGCTCTGGGAGCATTCTTGGGAGATGATGAAAAAACAAGACCTCAGGCTACAAACTTTCTTAAAACACTGTGATTTCCCTCGACGTATACAACCGAGGGACTCGTTCGGCAGACGTACCAACGCCATAAAATTGTACCACAAGGCAGTGGGCCCCGAACAGATTTACTATTATGATTTCACTAGCTTGTACCTGTTTGTGAATAAAACAAAAATGTACCCGTCGGTCACCCCACTATCATTTTTCAGCAGTTTGGCGATCTCAGGCAGTATTTTGGATTAATTAAAGCCACCGTCCAGCCTCCACGTGGTCTTAATTTTCCAGTCCTGCCTCTCAGGTTTTGTGGGAAATTAATGTTCACCCTCTGTCGCACCTGTGCGGAGACAGAAGCTCAGATTGTGGACTGTCGTCACACAGAGGATGAGAGAGCTTTAACCGGTACTTGGTGCAGTGTGGAAATAGCAAAGGCCATTGACAAAGGGTATAAAGTTTCAAAAGTATACAAGATTTGGCATTACCCCGAACGTACTTCTGAGTTATTCTCGGACTATATCAAGCTTCATCTAAAAGGCAAGCAGGAGGCCGCGGGCTATCCTGCCTGGTGTACGGATGAGGCTTCCCGAGACCATTATATTTTAGATTATTATCAGAAGGAGGTGTACAATTGGACCGCGATAACATCGCCGTAAATCCAGCTAAGAGAGAAATTTCAAAGTTGTTTTTAAATTCTCTTTGGGGTAAATTTGGGCAAAAACCTCTCCATCTCACTACTAGCTTAGTCAAGGACGGTGAGGAATTCTTGCAATATATTTTCTCCAAACAATATAATGTTTCTTATTTTGAATTTATTGGCGATGAGATTGCTCAAATACAATGGAAGTACACCGATGAAAAGTATACCCTACCTGGTAGCGTTAATGTTGTCATTGCTGCTTTCACCACGGCCTATGCCCGGTTAGAGTTGTACGATTTACTGGACAGTCTGGGAGAAAGGGTGTTGTACCACGACACAGACTCGGTCATTTTTACTTCTCAGCCTGGTCAGTACAATCCTCCTCTGGGTGACTATTTAGGAGAGCTCACCAGTGAGTTAAATCCTGGTGATTATATTATTGAATTTGCTTCAGGCGGTCCAAAGATGTACGGGTATAAAACGGCACAAGGCAAAACATGTATGAAGGTAAAAGGTATCACCATCAATCACGAAACTGGTAAAATTATAAACCTCGAGTCACTAACCAATCTAGTTCAGAATTTTGTGACGTCTCATGAAGCCCCTCCTCAAGAGTTACTGGATGATCTGATGGAATCGGCTAGCGAAAGCCAGGAAATAGAAAAAGCTTTCACAAAATATACTCATCATTGGAATCTGACTGTCATTTACTTGGTTCAAAATTTATTCTTTCAAGGAAAGAAAAGCCGAACAATTAATCTTAACGCCAATTATATTACTCTTTTTAAAAACCCCCAGAGACAAATTGCAGATCACTACCTTGGCCCGCCAAATGTATCCGAGGCGTGTTAAGTTCTTTTTGGAGGCTTTCGCAGATGCTACCAAACTACCGTACGGCTATCTCTTAGTGGATTTAAAGGCACAGACCCCCGACGAACTGCGTTTAAGAACAGGTCTGTTTCCGCCCGACTGGCCGGTTGTGTACACCGTGAAAAGATAAAAGAAAGTGTTCTGAGTCAAAGTTACATATTCTGTCAGCATGTCGGCCAGAATAAGCAGAAACCTAAAGCTTCTCAAGGCCTTACTCCGTTGCTCTTGTCGCCACCGTAAAATTCTTATAAACGCCTCTTCTGACGATTTAATTAATGCTTTGTCCGAAATAGCCTGTAATACTTTAAAAGGTAATATACCTCTTTCACCCAAACAGTTTAAGCAACTCAAGAAGCATAAAACATCTGTCAGAAAAATAAGTGACAGAAAACTAACCTTAAAAAAGAAGAAAGCTATTCTGAACCAGAAAGGAGGCTTTTTGGGAGCTCTTTTAAGCGTCGCCGTGCCATTCATATCCAGTTTACTAGATTCTAGAGCATAAACATGGAATACGCTCAAAAAATGTATTTGGTCCCACAGCAACAAATGTCTCTTTTTCAGCAAAAGAGTGCTAACCCGAACGATCTCTTGAGTGCCACAGAAACTGAACTGGACAAAGAAATGAGAAACGTCCTGCATCACTGTGATATAGGGGCTGACGAGAAGGTGAAGCTTTACACTTCTATCTTCTATCTGACGCCATTTAAAAAGGCCGATAAAGAAACTAGCAGTCTGACGCTCGTATTACCAAAAGAAGAAAATGGTGAGGGGGGCACTGGAACAGTCAAGGTGTCTGAGGACAAGGTTTGGCAAGAGGTTTTGAGAAGCGTGCCTGTAAAAGCAAAGAAAAATGTTGAATTTGTTTTACATAAAATGTCAGTTAATCCCCATCATGCGTTTTGGAACAATCATGGAGAGCTGTTGTTAGACGGTAAACCTTTGCGGTCTGTCATAGGTGATGGTTGTAATTTTATTCGCCTGATCCTCTATATGAACACACCTCAAAAGGGGTACGTAGCTGTCTCCGACTCTCTGATGAGATACCATATCCCCATACATGTACAAAATGTAAAAGCCGGCCCTGATGTCAGCGAGGAAAGGAGCATTATAAGTTAAACCCCGAGCCTGATCAGGATGCGCTCCTAATATTCGACCCAGCTGTCCTTTTAAGTGTATAGTTTCATCCTTTTCACCCAGTACCACGTAGACTCTTCTTTCCACAGCATTATAAATGATTTTCGCAGGGTTCTCAGAAGGGACCAATCCAGCTGCAGCATCTGTCAAAGTTGGCAGGCTTAAGGTTGTCGAAGTCATAAAAGACAGTAGGTCGTGAATACCTTTGTAATATCCGCATGGAATATAGTAATGTTTTTTTACCCCCAGAGCTGAAATGTAGAATTCGTTATCCGGTTTGTCTATGGTATTGCACGTAGTGGGTACTGAATTTCGGCTAGACCGACTTCCCAAGAACCTTCTAATTCTATGGGTTTAGCAAGCTTCGTCGTAAAATTGGAAATTGTGTTGTTAGGGAAATGTCTAAGGAAGTGTTGCTCGGTAGAGACACAAAAAATCTTTTGCGCTCCATCGTATACCACTAGAGAATGATGAGTCAATTAGGAGCACTGTGGATTTTATTGAACATCTTGGGCTTGGCTCTCCGGTATCCAGCTGTTAAATTTTTCTGGCCAGCCGAGCCATTTGACTAAAATGAGTCGTTTTTTATTCTTAACTTTCCTAGCCAGTATTTTTTCGATCCTGTAAACGTATGTGGATCCGACTTTAATTTTCTGTAATTCAGGGTCGTAAAAGCATCCTACAATCTCTTCACCATCGTAGTCTTTCAGTTTGTACATCACCGGTGCCCTAGGTACAAGTTCAGATACGGTAAAGATTTAATCTGAAAATGTTTGTTCATAACCTTTCTCAAAAGGATGTCTGGTTTTAGACACCCTAACTGTGTCTCCTACTTTGAACTTAAACAACGGCGGACCCGGGGGGTTGGCTACGCCGTATAAATTTTTGAAAACTTTCCAGGAATTTAACGTGTTTACATCGGAAGGAGCCATTTTTATGCTTCAATGATAACTTTTGTTGTAAGAGTATACTAGATCTGGCAATTTATCAATGTAGGTTCTCATGTTATAAGCGCTGAAATATTTCCACATTTTAGATTTTAGTGTGCGGTTAAATCTCTCCACCACGGAGGCCTTTAATTCGTTTCCTGTGGTGAAATGTTTTATTCCGATCTTCTTTAACAGCTTTTGAAAATCTCGGTTGAAAAACTCTTTCCCCTTATCGGTCTGGAGCTTCTTTGGGGTACGCCCGGCACTCAGAATGTCTTGGAAGGCTCTTGTCACTTCCTTACCCGTTTTGTTCTTCAGGGGTCGTACCCACGCGTACTTAGTAAGTACGTCGATACATGTTAACAAATATTTATAACTCAGATTATGCTCAGAGACATTTGTCATGTCCGCTAAATTCATCTGCCATTGCGAATCTATATCGGATACATAAACCTTATTTCTCCTAAAATGCCTTCTAGCGGGTTTGTGAATTGTATAAGCATATTGACCGGATAACCAATTTGACACCTGTTGGTCATTACTTTTCTGACCCGAAACCTCAAGAGCTCTTTTCAAACAGTCTTTTCCCCCAATGCTACCAGGATTTGCTGGGTTATAATAAACATTTTTCAAGTAACCCTCCATCGCCGACGGTGAAAGAAAAATGTCAATGGTTTAAAAATCAAATGAGGCTTTATTGGTAATTTTCAAAACATTAGTAAAATTTCAAAACAGCAGTATTAAAAAATTTATTAAAACATTTCATAGCACCGGCACATTGAGTTCAGACACTTCGTCTAATTTTTCTATGTCGTACTCCCCGTAAAACCCCAAAGGTGCATCGGTCATGTCAGGTACAGAAAAATGCCTTTTAGAGAAAGCATCGGCTATTTCACGTATTTTTGAGTAAGAGGGATCGTCCATGTTGTGAAAGGCTTGTACAATAGCCTCGTTTTCCAGTTCATCTACAGCATTTTGAACAAATGAATGATCCTTGTGAAAAGGCGGAAAGATGTTGAAGCATCCCAGAGTCTTTATGGACAGGCTCCTGAGCCACGGTTTGCAGAAAACAGTCAGAACCTCTTGAAAGCGGCCAACCCGATAAACAGAGTCAGGCTCAAACAGACACGTATGGTGCATCTGGCTGGGGTGGTCTATGAAACAACCTTGACAGGTGCTTTTTAGGTCCCGATCGACTATTATGTCCAGCAGAGCCGCAATCAAACTCTTGATCAGTTTCAGAGTCTTTCAAAGTGTTTCACCCAGGGGCCCATCAGTTTGTTCAATGTCCATGCCCTCATAATCAGAATCCTGGGACGATGGCTTCCAAGCAGCCAGAGCATCTACCAAGTCGTCCAGTCTCTTCTTGATGCATGGTCTGCATGACTATCTCTTCAGCGCCCGTTAGAGAACAGGGAGACGACCGGCCCAGCTAGCACCAGCTTCGGAAGAGTAGTTAGTTGAAAACATCTCGATAGGGTTTTAGATTAATGTAGACTATGGAAAAGACCTCTGTATTTATCTCTGCTCACTTAGGGGGCGGTTGACTCCCAGTTTTCTTCCTCCTCCTCCGAGCATGAATTATTCAACAAGCTAAACTCCTCCTCCAATTTTCTTTTAATTCTTTTCATCTGGTCGGACAGTTTTCCTTGATAAATAGCTTCATCAATATTTGGCATAAGAGCTTTAAAAAAACTCCAGTCTTTTATAGAAAAATTAATTTCACTCACTCGCTCCTTTATCACATTTTCTTTATCTTTCTCCTCCTCTTCGTGACCGGCCTCGTTATATTCGGGAAGGATAGGCTCCTTGTTGGAAACGGCGATCGTGAGCTGTCCCTCGGCATTTCTTTTTACCTCTACCCGGCACAAAGCACAGTTAGAATCGTACCAGACAGAGCTGAAACGTGGTTCCCGTAACTCCTGTAACGTTCTACTGGATGCCCTGTTTGCTTTCAGTTTCTTAGGAGCGTTCACAAGACCGTCCATTCTGTTTGCTTTTGTGTGTCGTGGCATTTTCACTAAGTGACTAGAATTTTATACAAGAACTCTTTCATCTCCTCCCACAGTCAGGGGTGAGAGACACACCTCACCCCTAACCCAATAGGCGGATAGAGAGATAAAGGCGTACCTCGGGGGCGTGAGTATTGTTAATGGGGAGTGATAAGTGTCCGGTTTACGAAAGACCCAACCTAAAAGGTGGGGTTTAGAGATGAACAATTATGACGGTGGTCCAACTCCCCCAGGGGGCTGGGGTATAGTATTTGCATATTTTCATATTGGGGCAGGGCTTAAAGTCATCAATCAATCTAACACCTCCTTTGACAGTTGCTTTATGTATGTACTACTTACAAGATTTGTTACAATATCATTTTACGAGTTCCTTGTTGTCCAGAGTTTCCAAGATATTTTACTTTTTCTCAAAATGAAGTAGTTTCCTAAATTAATAAAATTGTTAAAATGCTATTACTCCTACTAGGAGTAGGACCAAATTTGCATCACCCTTAGACTTTTGAGCCAGATAGCACCATGTTCCAAATCTGAGTTGCTCTAGTCTCGTCTTTTTGTGCATGTTGTGGCCTGCATGCCCTTTCGCCATCTTCTGAGCTACTGATTCACAACACAGAGAGCATCTTGGAGATTAAATAACTCTCAACATCCACTGAAGTAACCCTCCACCTGCTAATAGCCAGCAACGTCACCTGACCCTTCTGCCTGAAAGAGATGACATCCATCAACAGCATAGGCTAACTGGCTATATACACCAGAAGTATTATGCAATGGTAGGAAGGAAGGTAAAAGAGTCCACTCTTGTTCATGTTCACAGTTGTTATTTTTTCTGTTGCTTTGTTGCTCTGTGACTTTGTAATTACGATTATTCAATTTTTTATTGTTTTTTCAGCATTGAGGGTTGAAATTTCACTCCAACTAGTGTTGTTTTCCTTTCTTTCATCAGTTTTACTGTAGATGACAGTGATGAAAAGATGATTACAGATGAGATATTTAGAATTTTCCGCTTGTTGTAATCTTCTGATTTTATTGAAAGGACATTTTTACTATAATCAAGAACTGTTGCTGAACTAATTAGTTTCAAGTATGTTTTTAAAGCAATGTGCAGTACATCAGAAAGGAAGATATTAGGAAACACATTTGGGAGTCAGCCCAGTTAGCGACATGATATTTCTGGAATTTGTCTTGCAAGCCAGACCGATATATATATTTACATCCAAAAATGCACTCTTCTCCGCAAAGACATTCTTTCTATGTCTGCCAATCCACAAAGCATATCAGCTGGAAGATACTGAGGACTGAATCTTCAGGCAACAAATCTGACATGAAATCAGCAATTTCTTAATCAGAAGATGGGCTACGGTTGAGATGCTTTTAACTGTAATACATTAATTAGTCATCTGCTTAGGTATTCTGGCATAAAAAAATTCAAATAGCAATACAAAAATGGAAACAAGTTGAAAAAGGAAATGATGGGAGCTAATGTCAGTCACATTACACAACTTCTTTGCAAGACTTGTCAAACTTGGTGACCACCGTTGCCATGTCAGTTTAAACAAGTGAAAATGGCTGGTAATGTCACATTTAGCAACTGCGTGCTGACCTTCCAGCACAGTCATGCTTGCCCCTTTTTTCAGACAACCAATAATGTTCTTCCTGGTGGAGCTGGTGCTGTACAAAAGGTTAACAGATATGGTGAGTTCAGCTGCAATCTATGCCCCTGTTTTTTCTTTTTTCCATTCTGTCGTGGTACATAAAACATGAGACATCATACAGACAAGCTTATCTTCTATTTACAAGGTCCAAAACACCTACATTCCTTACTCCTCGTTGCTGCATACAATGCATTGTACTTCCAGGTAAGCATTCATTGGTTGACAGCTCTCATGCACAAGGAGCCCACCCCTTTGACTAAGTACTAGAGCGAGTTGTGGGCTATGTGGAGTGTACTGCTGGGCATGTCACATTAGGCAATTGACTTCATGGGAGTGTGCAATCAACTACTCCAACTATGATTGTGAGTGAAAATTGCCAGAAAAGTCATATAATGTGATGTAGCCTTAAGAATACCTAACTAATAGTAATTTCATTTCTTTCTTTCTGTTGTGATATGATGAGGCATGTTCTGTGGATGAATTTGCGATTGTTGTCGACTTGTGGAAGAAGAATGAGTCTTAATGGTCACATTGTCATTTAGGGTTTATACTTATTATGCATAAAGTATTTTGGTATCTTCATTAAAATACTGTATAGCATCCACCTTAGAAGTATAAAAGGATTAATAAATGTCAGAAACATGTCCAAACATATCAGGAAAAGGTCAAGTGATCAATAGGTAATGGTTCAAGAAGTTGGCTGACTATGATGTACCCAGTAAGACTTGCAGATGTCATGCACACAAGAATTCAAGAAGTATTGCAAAGTATTTTAAGGACCAAGAATGCAGTGAAATGAGAGTTTTATTTTGGGATACGTAAGCTGGTTATGCTTTTTGCTGAAAATACCTCATGTCTTTTAGCCAATTAGAGTAAATACAGTATTCTGATGGTTTAAGACAAGGAACCAATCAGAGTATGATATGTAAGCATTAATTCAGAACTGTTATGAAAATTGAATTCTCTATAAATGTGGACCTCCATCTTTAATCTCTGACCATTGCTGACAAACTCTGCTCTGGGCACTGTCCGTTAGTAGATTGCTGTAACAGGATGCTTCCTCTTCAAGCATTTGCTGAAGAAAAATAAATGATACAACAAACAAGTATCCTCCTGCCTGATTCCTGACTCAAAGAGGTCCTAGCTGAGGACAAGATTTCTTTTGTTAATATATTTCCAATTCTTCCACAGACTTCATGTAAGTTCTTGTTTCTGAGCACCTTTGCCAGTGAGAAGCAAGCCAGATAGTTGCTGGTGGCTGTGAGGTGTTTGCCTGCGTATGACTAGTGGAGTCAGGTGACATGTATCAGGTAGTTTAGAAACCCTCATCATGCGTTGGAGGTGAGGGATATTTTTGTTCAGTTTAGTACAGGATGAATCGGACTGGATCACTAAAGCTCAGTTTTTGGACAGCTGTGGAAAGGAAATGCAATTTCTGCATTTATTTTTATTTCACCATTATTTGAGTGCACTTTGAACTGTTTTTAAATCTGTTCTGAGACTTTATGCATAATAAAATCACTTTATTTATCAATTGCACCTCTTATGTCTGCCTCAGCTCCTGCTTTGCTGAACTATGGCCCCCATCATGGAATCCCCAGATCAAGTCAAGACCTATGAAGATTCTGGGTTACGACAATGAACAACATGAGATGCAACAAAATCATAGTACTTGGAAAACAGCAGGCTTTGGCAGTACATAATTTACCATCACATCAGAGGAATAAATAAGATACCGACAGGGGGTCACTAGCCCTCTTAAGAACCATAAGGGTCCTAGGTATAGTTATCCTAGGGGGAAAATTCATCATGAAATGACAGTCAGGAAAAACTGCAACCCTGTACCCTTATAATATTTGTGAACCCCTGCTAGTCACTGGGAAGAACAGACCTCTTGGGGGGGTGGGGGGGGGGTCACGTTTCTTTAAATGTTAGCTGGAGCACCTATAGCCATGCATGTGGCCCCAAGGTTTGTATGTAGCACACATGACCATAGAAAAAGTCCCAGAGATTGCACAGTATGTGACCGCAGTCTGTAGGTGTTATACTTCAGAAAGAAATAAGCTTTCCTGCTCTGTTTAAAATGTTGAACATCAGGAAACCTCAATGTATGGATAATTTTATAATTTACTATCTCTAGACATGGGTTAAATCTTGTTATCATTATATGTTTGTTCTACCATATTTTATCATGAGCGCCCCCATTTTGTGGTCTTGTTGCAGCTGGGCAATGCATGGTTGCTAGTTGTTGTGTCATATAAGCTGCCTTTTTGTGAAGGAGGCGTCCCAAAGCACATAAATCCCAATGAGTTCCAAAAGCACTTCTAAAAATGCCCACAAGAGGGGATTACATCGTTAAACCCAGGCTAGTAATGAGGGCAAACACAGGGTCTTCATAAAAATAAACAGGTTATTTTCACAAAAATACACTGAAACAAAAGCAAGCTCCGTTGAGCACAAAAAGGAAAAAGGAGTTGTCTAAAACAAAACACAATACAAGGCAAACAAGGCCCCAATCTAGAAATCCAGAAATGAGGTCAAAAATCCAGAATTAATAATAATGAGCAGAGCAAAACACAAGTAACTTGCCATTCCCTGGCACATTTGAGCTGTAGAAGCTCCTCTAGATTTATAGAGATGGGAGGCACTACCTGTAATTGGCAGGTGGTCTCACCTCTTGGAGGACCACCAACAAAAGACACGGAATATAGCCAAGGCAATTGATAAACACAGATAAAACCATCCATTATCCATCTCGCTATATCCTAACTACAGGGTCACAGGGGTCTGCTGGAGCCAATCCCAGCCAACATAGGGCACAAGGCAGGAAACAAACCCCAGGCAGGGCGCCAGCCCACCGCAGGGCGCACACACACACACACACACCCTGCACACACTAGGGACAATGCACCTAACCTGCATGACTTTGGACTGTGGGAGGAAAACGGAGCACCTGGAGGAAACCCATGCAGACATGGGGAGAACATGCAAACTCCCTGAAAACTGGATAGTTTTTCATCATAAATAACATGCTAATATCAAAGGCAACACCGAAATGGTATGCTGATGGTGATTCCAACTGAGTGAAAAGGTGTCAGAAAGATGTTGCGGCCACCATCCTTACCTCCAATAGCTCCAATAACATTTCTGTTTTTTTCTGTGTGCAAAGACAAGTAGTTCTCATCCATCCACTCCTCCATACACCTCACTGATGGCGTAGTGCTGAATGCTTCTAACTCAGTTTGCGCATGTCAGCAAAAAATGTAAGTAAACAAATGCTTGGAAAACTTGGATTTAAAAAAAGTGTTTCCCATATTGGATGCATGTGCCGTTGACTGAAGAAACACACTGGTCACAGAAAAAATGTTGGGGCACCAACCGCTTTAATCTTTGCAAAGTCCAAACCACTCAAACAGGTGCTTGATGGTGTGTAGAAGAGTAACAAACACATGAAAATAGATAAAGTGAATAATCAGCCAGGTTCAAGGCTTTGTAATATGATCTGTACTCGGGCAGGGGACCCATTCTGTTGTCTGCTCTCTCCAGAATGAGATGACCCATACTGGGAGCACCTCAGCTTTATAGCAAAGGGTCCAGAAGGGGCAGAGTCAGTTTTCCTTAGCAGCCGGTCTTCTCTGGGACAAAATAGAAATGATAATGTCAGCAACAGCATGTTGTACCGAAGAGGTACCTCTGATTAGCCTGGAAGGCAAACCACAGACGTACAAGCTTGTCACATGTCATTGTCCATGGTAAAAGTAATCTTTTTATCCATAACAAGAAAATGGCAGACCATTTATATGTCACAAGGACCAGGAGATAAAAGGGAGCACAAAGTCACAGGAAAATCTAAACTGGAAGGTAAAAAAAAAGAAAACTAAATAGTCATTAAATGCATTTGCAAGAAGCAAAACTGCAACAACAACAACAACAACAACATTTATTTATATAGCACATTTTCATACAAAAAAATGTAGCTCAAAGTGCTTTACATAATGAAGAATAGAAAAATAAGAGACACATTAAGAAAATAAAATAAGTCAACATTAATTAACATAGAATAAGTGTAAGGTCCAATGGCCAGGGGGGACAGAAAAAACAAAAAAAACTCCAGACGGCGGGAGAAAAAAAATAAAATCTGCAGGGATTCCAGGCCATGAGACCGCCCAGTCCCCTCTGGGCAATCTACCTAACATAAATGAAACAGTCCTCTTTGTATTTATGGTTTTCACGGAAGGACTTGATGATGATGATGATCACGTGGACTTCTGGCTTTTAGTCCATCAATGCTGGGACATCATGGTGCTTTGAGTAAGTTGGTGGTGGCACAGGCCGCCACCACAGAAAAACCGGAAAAAGAAACAGAAGAGAGAGT
>JANRMT010062828.1:5158734-5182220 GCA_026402145.1 Polypterus bichir lapradei | reverse complement strand
GTTTTCTCTTTATTTAACTTGAGAAAATTACTATTCATCCATTCAGACAGATGATCTGTCTTTAGAATTCTACTAAATATTTTGGCATCTGATAAAGCAGGACATATTGGAAGTGTTTAGAGCGGCTATAATAGCAGACGTTACCCTCAATTCCTTGATTCCAAAACCATCAGATAAACAGAAACATCAAAATGAATATCAAAACCGCATTTGTCAAGATATATGAATATATGAACTAAAGTTCTGAACAAATAGATAAAGGAAAATTTTGAGCACTTATGTTAATAGAAAGAGAATGTGTTTTTGTAATACTATAGAAGTCTATAAATATAATTTAGCACTGAAAAGAAATATTTTGTATTACAGTAAAATTAGAGATACACAGGTTAAGTACATTTTGTTTGAAAAAGGCATGTTTTTTAACAGAAGAGGTAAAACCTTGAGGGCAATACCATAAAATGATAAAAAATAGTTAACATGGTAATACCTAAAAAAGATTTTAATAAACAGGAACTTAACTGAAGAAATAATACTTTATTAAAAGGGGGCACAAAGAGTATCCCTTGTCTGCAATTTGATTTAACATTTGCATTGGAGCTTTAGCTGACATGATCAGAAGACAGAAATGAATCAAAAGTATGAATCACAGGTAGTTGGAGTAAGTAAGAAGGACTCACACTCACCAGCCACTTTATTTGATGCACATTGCTAGCACCAGGTTTTGCTCTCTTTTGCCTTCAACCAGGTCCTGTAAACATTCTTCAGGTATTTTGGTCCATATTGACATGATAGCATCTCTCAGTCGCTGCAGATTTATCGGCTGCATATCCATGGTGCGAATTTCCTGTTCCACCACATCCCAATGGTGCTCTATTGGACTGAGATCCTCTGGGAAGCATGACACCGGAAGCATTCCTGGGTCTGGCTTTAAAAAGACTCTGCTGCCACACATAGACTGGTCAGAGCTGGGAAGTAGTGGGCAACACTCAGCGGAGGAGAGAAGGAGGAATGATTGGTGAATTATTGTGATTTTAATGGTATTTGTGGCTGATTTTTGGGAAAAGGTCTGTGGAAAGGTGCTTTGGAAGGAATAAAAGTCCTTTATTTTATTCATATATTGTGTGCTGTATTGCTGTGTCTGTGGTTTGGGGCTCTCTGGCACCCCCTTGTGGTTATAGGGGCCAATGTAATTTTCCACCAAAAATAACATTTTTATAAATTACTAGCTAAAATACCCAGCGTTGCCTGGGAGGGAAATAAATTGTTTTTTTTTAATTATTTGAGGAAAATATAATTTTAAAAAATGCAACTTTAAAAATAAAAATAAATTAACAAACAATGAAGACTTACTAATGTGCTTGTTTTGTGGTCTTGTATGTATGTTATCATCCAGTTGATGCTCGAAACCGGCCAACTCTATTTAATTTGAAAAGCAACAGGGGCGCGGTGGTGCTCAAAAATAAAGAATGCTGGCAGCCACCTCCAGTTCGCCCTCCGGTGGTCGTTTAGAGTGTCAACTGGATGATAACATGCATACATGACCGTAAGATCACCCCCCACACTACCCAGAAGGGGGTGGGTTAGGGCTGATTTCACCCTGATTTCACCCTACACCCTACACTCTACCCTACAGTATTTTTAGTCAACCAATGAGAAACATGTGTACCACGTTTCATGAAAGTCGCTCCAGCCATTCGGAAGTGATGCTGGAACATACTGTACATACACACATGCACAAATTGACTTTCATATACCGGTATATAGATTTTAATTAATTACATTTATATAGCACTTTTCTAACCTGCTCAAAGTGCTTTACATACAGTAGAAAGAGAACCACATCAACCACCACCAATGTGCAGCATCCAGCTTGATGGCAGCCATTTATATGCCAGTACGCTCACCATATATTAGCTGTTAGGTGCTGAAGGGGTGATAGAATTAGCCAGTTAGAGACAGGGCATGATTAAAGGACCAGAAAAGCCAGGTTATGGTGTACATTTTACCAAGGACATTGGAAAATACCTTACTCTTTTGAAAAGATGCCCTGGGATCTTTTATGACCACAGAGAGTCAGGACTTCGGATTTACGCCTCATCCAAAGCAAGGCGCCAGTTTTTTTCAGCACAGTGTCTCCATCACTGCCCGTCACAATGAGGCATTGGGATCCACATTCAGACCACAGGGTAAGCACCCATTATGGCCTGATGAAGCTTTTCCTAGATGGTCTCCCATCCAAGTAAACCCAAACATGCTTAGCTTCAGGTGGAGTATCTGTTCTAATGTTCAGGTGGCATAGCTGCTCGCTATATTCCTTGGTCAAGAGTCCTGTCTTCAATTCAAACCGCTTCCCATGATGCTGTAGTTTCCTGTTTGTGCACATTTTGAGCACATGATTAGATAACAGAAATTTCTTTCTAGATAATAAATTCTTGCCTACAATTAAATCCCAAGTACAACGCTATTGTTATTGCCAACCATGCACCTCTGATCTTGGAGCTAAAATCATTTTGCCCCACACACTCACCTCGCAGATGGCATCTTAACCCACTTCTATTAGCAGACGAGAACTGTACAGATTTTATATCCAAACAAATCAGTTTCTTCCTAGAGACAAATACATTCTCAGGGGTCTCTGCAGGAATACTCTGGGAAACTACTTAAGAGGACAGATTATTTTATATCTTTCCCACAGGAATAAATTAGAAACCAAGAAAGTGTCAGAGCTAAGAAGTAAAATTACTAGAATAGATGAAGAACATGTCAGGCGTCCAAGTGACGCTCTTCATAGGAAAAGGCAGGCTCTGCATTCAGAACTCAACCTCTTGACAACTAAAGAAACTGAACAACTTATTTATAAATCCAGACATCATTACTGTGAACATGGAGAGAAAGCTAATAAGCTTTTAGCTCAACAAATCCACAAGCAAGAAGTTCGCAATGCAATCCCAGTAATCACCAACATGAACGGAGATGAAATCATTGACCATAAAAATATAATGCACACATTTAGAGACTACTATAAATCCTTATACTGTATTCTGCTGAGTTTAAAGAAGACAACACACAATCAATGCATTTCTGGATGCATTACAGATACCACAAATAGATACTCCTAATGCTGAGGAACTTGATAAACCTCTGACGCTATCAGAATTACTAGATGCTATAAAGTCACTTCAAGGTGGGAAATCAGCAGGCCCTGATGGCTACCCTGTAGAATTGTATAAGAAATTCTCCACTCAGATAGCTCCCTTCTTATTAGCAACATTTACAGAAGCTAGAGACAATCAAATCCTACCTCAAACTTTTCGTGAAGCATTAATCACTGTTTTTCCTAAACAAAATAAGGACTTGTTACAATGTGTATCATACAGACCAATTTCACTTCTGAATAATAATGTTCTGCGGTGGGTTGGCACCCTGCCCGGGATTGGTTCCTGCCTTGTGCCCTGTGTTGGCTGGGATTGGCTCTAGCAGACCCCTGTGACCCTGTGTTCGGATTCAGCGGGTTGGATAATGGATGGATGGATGGAATAATAATGTTAAGATACTCTCAAAAATCATAGCTAGAAGGATGGAGAAAGTGCTGTCTTCGGTAATATCAGAAGATCAAACTGGATTTATTAAAGACTGACACTTATCTTCCAATCTTCAACGCCTGTTTAATGTAATATATTCGCCAGCAAAGTCAAACACCCCAGAGATATTATTATCATTGGATGCAGAAAAAGCATTTGACATGATTGAATGGAACTACCTTTTCACTACATTAGAGAAATTTGGGTTTGGCCTGAACATTTGTGCATGGATCAAACTACTGTATACTAATCCAGAAGCTTCAGTTTGTATTAACAACATTTGTTCAGACTACTTTAAACTAGAACGTGGAACCAGACAAGGATGCCCCTTGTCACCACTGCTGTTTTTCAATCGCTATTGAAACACTGGCAATACACTGTCGAAATGCATATCAGATAAAGGGGATTATCAGAGAAGGACTGGAACAGAAAATTTCTCTATATGCAGATGATGTGGTACTGTATATATCAGACCCACAAAATACTGTACCTGCAGTCTTAACACCACTTACAGAATTTCAAAATATCTCTTGTCTCAGAATTAATTTGAACAAAAGTGTACTCTTTCCATTGAATTCTCAGGCATATAATATTAGATTGGACACCCTACCTTTTATCATTACAGATCAGTTTAAATACCTAGGAGTAACTATCACAAGTAAACATAAAGCTCTTTATCAACAAAATTTTGCCGTCTTTATGGAAACAAATTAAGCAAGACTCGCATAGATGGTCAACCCTTCATCTCACTCTAGCTGGAAGAATTAACGTTGTTAAGATGAATATTCTTTTTAAGCTTCTTTTTTTATTTCAAAACATTTCAATATACATTAATAAATCATTCTTTAAGCAATTAGATTCAACCATAACCTAATTTATTCGGAACTTAAAACATCCACGTATGCAAAGAGCGACCCTTCAAAGTCCTAAGGCAGAAGGTGGCATGGCTCTACCTAACTTTTAGTTTTATTACTGGGCAGCAAACATATAAGCTATAAAAACCTGGACACAAACAGACGAACATACACAGGCTTGGTCCGCAATAGAAATAAAATCCTGCAGTACTTCTTTATATTCCCTGCTTTGCTCCCCAATAAATGTAAGTTATCGCCAATATACTAACAACCCAATAGTGCTTCACTCACTCAGATTATGGAACCAATGTAGAAAGCATTTCAAGATGGAGAATCTTTTATCTGTGGCACTTCTGCAAGAGAACCACCTCTTTCAACCCTCACAAACATATGCCCTTTTTAATATCTGGAAAAGATTTGGGATTAAATTGCTTAGAGATCTTTATATAGACAACATCTTTGCATCCTATGAACAACTACATTCCAAATTTAACTTTCCAGGTACACATTTCTTTCACTATCTTCAAATTAGGAACTTTAATAAACAGAACCCTGCCTATTTTCCACATCTCGCACCCTCCTCCATGCTGGAAAAAATATTGCTCAATTTCGAGGACCATTTCTGCAATATATAAAACTAGCAGGAGTACCCGGCGTTGCCCGGCAATGTATAATGAATTTCCCAAATGAAAGAAACACAACATAGAAATAGAACAAACAGTTTTCTGATTCACACTTGATTGTAATAGGTAATACAAGTGGTTATTCCAGAGTCTTTGGATACACTATGAAAATAAACAAATTCTGAGGATTGCCCGCTCTAGAACGTGCTACGTAGAGTTATCCGTGTGAAAAGCATGGATTTTCCAAATTGATGCCTGGAACTTGCAGTGATTGCCATTGAGCCTTATTAATTGACATAGCAAAAGCCAAACGAACAGGAAATCAAAGGGTAAATCATTCGGAATCAGCGGTATTCTTGGTATGAAAACATTTTCACATCTTGCGCAACCTATTAAGATAGTTGCTTCAATAATATTTGGATAGAGAGTCTTGACACAAAGGCGAGTCCCAATACACAGTTTTGGAGGATCAAGATTGCAAAGTAGCATGATAGGTGCTCCAGTTTTAAGGCACAAATCGTGCGGGGGAAGTCCTGCTGGTTTCAAAGAATTCAGAAACTCTGTTGGAAACAACACAGCTTGAGCAGGGTCTATGACAGTGTCGATAGATTTGCAATTTTTAGGGCGGCCGGGAATAATCTGCTGGATGTGAATATTTATTTTTTTCACACTGTCATTCTTGGGATCTAAAATAGCTCTTTGAGATAGCCATTCATGTGTTTTATAATTCACTTGAATATTGGGGAAAACTTTTTCTTGTAGCTCCTGAACACTTTTGCAACAATTTTGCAACAATATTGCAAAAGGATCTTTCAAATTCAATCAGCCCAGTGGTACTATCTATAGGAACCTTCCGATCTCCTAGCATAAGCAATTGTTTAGAGAACGATTCAGCAAAGGTGTCATGACACAAATGAACTCTCATGTTTGTTGTGAGTGTAATGTTTCTGATGTATTTCCACAGGTGAGATGCTTTAAGACATGCATTCACCTCATCAGCAGGTGTTGATCTTGGAATAACGGGAAGTGTGTGCTGGAAGTCACCAGCTAAAACAACAACAGTTCATCCCATCAAAGAGTTGTTTGAACTTAGGTCTTGTAGTGTTTGGTCAAGAGCCTCTAGAGCTTTTCTATGAGCCATTGTGCACTCATCCCAAATGATCATGCTGCAATTTTGAAGCACTTTGGCTTGTCCTGATCCTTTACTAATGTTGCATACAGGACTGTCACTATGAGCCAAGTTTAGTGGCAACTTCAACACTGAATATGCTGTTCGCCCTCCTTGAAGGAGAGTGGAAGCAATACCTGAAGATGCAAATCTTCCTTTGCTGACGAATCTTGGCCAAAATCAGGTTGATGAGGAATGTTTTTCCAGAATGAAGGAAAACGAGATATCCTTTGCTTGTATGTATGAGATTCAATATGGTATTGTAAGCAACTCTCTGATCTGTCACCAGCCATAGCTCATTTTCAGAGATGTATTTTTCAAGATCTTTGAATCTATAGTTTGTTTCGTGTAAGATTTCAGAAGACAGTTGGTTGTCGCCTGAGTCTCAGATAGGAGATGGCAACCCAAGGACTTGTAAGGATTTCCCTGCCATTGAGCGGCACAGGTCTTCTAAAAGCACCAGAGCTGTGTTATAGATCTCTTCACAGAAGTCAGCTGTCACAGCAGGATTCTGTCTTCTAAGGTGTATTAAAATGTCTTCACTAAGACCTGTTTTGTATTTTTCCCATAGTTTAAATGGGCTAGCAAGTGCAAGGTAGTCAGCAATATGGCAAAAAGGTGTCTTAGTCTAAATGATGACTGTGTTGCAGTGGCTTCAGCCATTGTCATGTCCCAGTGTTGGTCATTTTCCAACAATCCTCGTCTTTCACAAGCTTCCCTGAAAGCTTCACACATGACTCCAAGTATGCAAAAGATGTCAGCCCCTTGACGAAATGGAGCAGCATGCGCAGATAAAAGCACTCAGCATTTGAAGGATGAACAGTGTAAAAATGACCCAAAGCTTCAGTAGCTCGCACTCTTGGATACCCATCTACTTCGGTTCCTTGCTTTTGCCTTTGGAATGTTTTGTTGGTAACATTCCATGTATAATACTTTGGCACATCACAGTAGAGAAGTGACTGCTCAAAGGGATCATGTTGGCATAAATCAAAAAATGCTGTAAGTGTTGTTTTTGGTGGGACCTGTATCTGCTGTTGCAAGTTTCCGGGCTGAAAGTACATTCTTTGTCCATTTTCCAAATGGACGCTAAGATGCACAACTGTCGGATACCTTTCATGGACAGGAAAACCAACTGTCCTCCACACAGCCTCATTGCTGCTAATGTATCTTCCAAGTTGAAATGCTTGCACCTCATCGATTATAGGACCATTTTTCTTAAGATCAAATACTGCTTGATCACTTCCTTTGTTCACGTATTTGCAAATGTATTTGATGGATTGCACAGAATAGCACCACTCCAAGTTTATATGAGCTTGGAACATCTTTGATAGAAGTGAGTTGTAGGGAACATCCCTTTGTTCAGATGTTTCATAGGCTCTTGAAGTAGCAGCTGTAATTCTTTGGTACGCCAGACAGGATTGCATTTGTTCAGGAGTTTCATTGGCTCGTGACGTAGCAGTTCTACTCCTTTGTTCCTTCAGTATAGATTCTGTCTGCTGTGGCGTTTCAGACACCCTTGAAATAGACTTTTTTCTGGCATCGGAAGTGGACCTTCCAATTCTACATCTTTTTTTCGGTGGCATGGGTATATTAGCGAAAAGCAGGACAATTATAATGTGTTACATGGTATAACGAACAGAATAAGCACCACAGTGAGATGAGTTTACCTTATTTACAATGCGTCGGAAAGCGAACAAATAGGACCAGTCAGTCAGAAAGACCAACACTAAAATTGTACTGTGTTGGCAGACAGCCTGCCTTCCCTTTCTTCAGATGTTTCATACGCTGTTGCATCAGCAGCCCTTCTCTTTTGGCAGACAGCCTGGTTTCCCTTTCTTGAGAAGATTTATCCCGGTTTCCCTTTCTTGACATGATTCATCTGGCCTTGCATCAGCAGCCCTTCTCCTGTTGGTTTCCCTTTTTTGAGATGATTCATCCGGTCTTGCATCAGCAGACCTTCTCCTGTTGGCAGTACGGGGACATGTGCGGAACTGTCGGTGAAAAGGTGCCCTGCACCTGACTCCAAACATTTTTCCCAATCAAACATACCCCATGACCTCCTCCTGGTCACAAAGGAGCCCCATTCCCAGTTTGGTGGCGATCGGACACCCGGTGCAGATTTGTATGGCGGACAAACAAACATATAGTAGATTATTTTACAGTCCCTCCCTTTCAAAGATCCAAGACTACAGTGGGAAAAGGATCTCTCACTCAACATCTCAGAAAAGGAGTGGAAGGTAGCAATGCAGAGAATTCACTCGAGCTCCATATGCGCAAAGCATACAATTATTCAACTCAAAATTATATATCGAGCTCATCTGTATCATTTAAAACTGTCCAAAATGTTTCCAGGGCAAGATCCAACCTGCAAATGCTGCAATCAAGTCTCAGCCTCACTGGGTCACAGGTTCTGGGCCTGCACCAAATTAACATCATTTTGGACCAAAATTTTTAAGTGCCTTTCAGACAGCCTCGGTGTCACAATCCCTCCTAATCCATTAACAGCTGTGTTTGCTGTTCTTCCAGATGGGCTTAAAGTGGAAAAGGACAAACAAACTGTTATTGCATTCACTACACTATTGGCACGCAGACTTATTTTGCTAAGTTGGAAGAATCCTAACTCTTCTCTTTTAAGTCAGTGGGAAACCAATGTTTTACACTTTTTGAAATTGGAAAAAATCAAATACTCACTTAGAGGATCTGTACAGAACTTTTTCAAAACCTGGCAGGATCTAATCAATAATAATTTAGAATAAGAAGGAGTACTTCTCTCCGCATTTCTTTTTCTTCTCCATTCATCTCTATTGCCCTATTAAACTCATCAATATAGGTATGCTTACAAGCTTTAAGTATTACTCCATTGGCCATGCTCTCTCTCTCAGGGGTGGGGTTCGATTTGTTTTCAATCTTACTTTTTGTAAAAATGTATCTATTTGTATGGAATGATTACAATAAAATTAATAAAATTAAAAAAAAAAATAGATAACAGACATGTGGATTATGTGACACGAGTAATATGAGATTTTTAGTCTTTTTTCCATGGATGCTCTCCACAATATTTAGTCACTTTTGGCTTCTATTCTATCATAAACATTTTTCTCTCCATTCTGCATGAAAACAAGAGATTGAACATTTTTCTTGGCTGCCACTACAAAGTACATGGAGTAAGTAACATAAAAAATATAATTTTATGGAGGAGTGTTCATTTAAGAAAACTGAGTGATAAAGGAAAAATCATTGTATTGAAATCAATTGTGCTATCTAGTTTAAGAAGTTTAGTAACTGTCTATTTATGCATGAACATTTCAAACATAACAGAAAAGCAATGTTTTATTTTTTGGGGAGGTCTTCTCATAAAAAGAATTGCAAGAGAAAAACTGAAAAAAGTAAAGAAAGGAAGGAACAATTTATTAGAATTTAGAACAGAATTTAAGAAATTTTGAAATCTAAATGAAAGGACATTATGCTCCAACTTTATTATGCACAATTCAGAGTCCCATCTGGAGTACTGTGTGGTCAACACACAACATAAAAAACACAGCAGCACTCAAAGTTGCACAAAGGAGAACAACAAAGTGCATCTGAGGACTAAACGGCATGTCCTTCTATGGCAGCCTCTGGGATTTTAACCTTGTCAGTCTCGAGCAGAGAAGGCTGTGTGGGGAATTCAGAATACTCAGCGGCATCGATACAGTTGATCCATCAGAATTGTTTTGACTCTATTGTGAATCCCAAAAATCAGATAATAGTGGAAATTAAGGGCAAGTATGTTTACTGTAAAACCAAAGCCAAGAAGTGTTTGTTCACACAAAGAATTGTGGGAATTTGGAACAAACTACAGAGTTACAGAGTTGAAGCAGACAAGGTGCTAAACAAACAACATTTATCACTACAGTATAGCACATTTTCATACACAGGATGTCACTCAAAGTGCCTTATACAATGTCAAACAAGTAGTTAGATGCAAAGATGGCATAAATGGTATACAAAAAAAAAAAAAATAATGCACATTTACATGAGATAAATATATAATTAAGAGAACTGGAGCCTTTAATGGTGGCGCAGTGGTAGCGCTGCTGCCTTGCAGTTAGAAGACCCAGGTTTGCTTCCTGGGTCCTCCCTGCGTGGAGTTTGCATGTTCTCCCCGTATCTGCGTGGGTTTCCTCCGGGCACTCCAGTTTCCTCCCATGGTCCAAAGACATGCAGGTTAGGTGGATTGGTGATTCTAAATTGGCCCTAGTGTGTGCTTGGTTTGTGTGTGTCCTGTGGTGGGTTGACACCCTGCCCTGTGTTGGCTGGGATTGGCTCCAGCAGACCCCTGTGTTCGAATTCAGCGGGTTGGAAAATGGATGGAGTCTTTAAATATAGAATTGGTTTTTTTTAAGTCTTGAAATGCAAGATGATAAGGTCACTTAGTCTGGGTGTACAGCAAAAAATAAAGAAAGCTGGAGAAAAAAAACAAAATTTATAGGGGCTCCAGGCCAAAAGACCACCCAGCCCCCAATGAGCACTCTGCCTAACATAGATGTTCTTAAATCGTTCTTTATTGGGTTTTATTTAAGGCTTGTCTTAGAGGATTCCACACAATGGGTCTTGTGGCAGACTGGGGTATCTGCTTTCATTGAAAAGTTCAAACATCACAGGCCGCTGCATAGGACTTTGATCAGGCGGTGGGAGCAGAGACCACCACCACAGAAAAAACAGAAAAAATAAATAGAAAAAGTAAAGATTAATGCAAGAGCCAATCTTAAAATGTTTAATTTTAATGCTAGCATAGCTTAATTTCTATAACAGAATAGGAGTTTCTTATAGTTACTTAGAATATGGTATACTGTAGTCCTTTACCCCTGCAAGTTAATATGAAATAGAACTTTCTTAGCTATATATGTATACTGAGTGTTGGTTAAGTTGGGTAGGAAATATTCTCATTGCTAGCATGTACTGTTAATATGCTGTAAGCTTATAAATGGGAGATTGGCTTACAGTGAAGCTTCGACTTTGGCGGCTTCATTCTATCGCAGATTTTAAATGTAAGCATATCTAAATATATATCACAGATTTTTCGCTGGTTCTCGGATTTCTGCGGACAATGGGTCTTTCAATTTATGTTACATGCTTCCTCAGTTTGTTTGCCCAGTTGATTTCATACAAGGGACGCTATTGGCGGATGGCTGAGAAGCTACCCAATCAGAGCACGGGGTTAAATTCCTGGGTGCTGATTGACTCAGCTACGGAGACAAGCTGAGGTCCAGCTAGTCTCAAATCTACTAACTGTGGGTCTCTGGTCTAACAACCTGGCAAAACAATTAGAAATGTCCCCAAAATATAACAATAGCCTCAAGAAGAGGGGTGACCATAAACCCCCCAGTTTGTGTACAAAAAGACAAGCAAATTTTTGTGACTTAGGAGTTACATAAGTCCCAAAAAGCTGTTCCAAAAATGCCCACTAGAGGGAAAAACCTGGCTAGTAACAGGGGCAAACACTGAACTTTATAAAAATAAAAAGGTTTTATTTCCTCAAAAATGTACTGTCAAACACTAAAGCACCTTAAATCACAAAAAAATAAAGGATTTGCTTGAACAATAAGGCATTCCCAATCAAACACATTTTCCAAAAATCACATATCCAAAGTGAGGTCAAAAAACAGAGTAAGAGGTCTAAAATTCAGAAATGACAACAAACCAAGCAAAACACAATTAACTCAACATTCTCTGGCATATTTGAAATGAACCAGCAGGAACTGTGGAAGATTTTAGGGTGCAGGGCACTTCCTGCCAGTGATTGGCAAGTGGACCTGCCTCTTGGGGACCACCTACAGAAGACATGAAACATAACCAAGGCATTGATACATAGACAGAATGAAAAACAAAGAATACAAATAATAAACTCAAGAAATACTAATGTGATCAAGCTAATCAAAAGTGGACAAAAAGGACATAAAACAAAGATCTTAAACCCAGCCAGGGAAGGAATCCTGGCTGAAACGTAACGCATTTATAAATAAAGGATTTATTAACAAAAAGTAGAAAAACACAAGGAAAAACTCAAAAAAAGTGAAAACAGAGTTACCGAAGAGGCAATCCTACAGCAAGAAAGTCCAAATCCACAGTCCATGAGAGAAAACTTGGGCAGAAGCCAAAGCAATCAATAAAATCAGAAAATCCAAAAAGATAACAGTACTTACACAGGCCTTTCACAAACAATGTTCTCCTACTCCTGAATTTCCTCTTCTTAAGTTAAACAGCCAATACATAATTACAAAAATCATGAAACATGAGTAAAAATATGAACAAAAAATAATTTACAACAATAAAACACATATTAGTATATAACAAAAACAGCAATCTTTAACCAGGCTTTCCAATACTGCACAGAAGTTGACATTAAATAAAACAAATAAAAGACAGGACTCCTGACCAATGAATGAGGGAGAGAAGCAGATCTTCAATTCAAAAACTCCTATTGATGATGTGTACAAATTTTTCCAGAAGCATTTATTTAACAATATTTTGAAAAAAAATGCACGTGTTTTGCACATTGTGAGTAAGTGACTGGATAACTGACATGTGGATTAAGTGGCACTAGCAAAATGAGATTTTTTTATGGACTTTTTCATATTGCTTGCTTTCGTACAGCATTGGTCACCATTTGCGTTTATTACAGCGTACACTTTTATATCTTTGTTCTTCATAAAAACATGAGATTATTTTGTTTTCTCTGATTATCAGTACAGGGTGGTCCAGATCTAATTATGCTGATCCAGATCATCTGGATGACTTTGATTTATGTGGGGACAATTCCAGTTCGGCATGAAGACGATTCTTTATGTCGTCAGTTTGCACACTTCTCGAGGGTCCGGGATTTTTTGGGTGATTTTCTATGTAATAAACTTAATAAGTTATAGCGTAATGAAAATTGCATAATTAGATCTGGACCACCCTATATAAAACACATGGTGTAATTAACATATAAAGAAAATATCATTTATGGGTGCTGTGTTCCTTTAATGAACGTTTTTGATAACTGACAGTATATTGGGAGAAGGCCAATACTCAACTCAGTTCAGACTCAAATAATGTTCAATGTCTCATGCTCAGCTGAAGGAATCCTAAAAACAACAACAATTTATTTCTTGAATCTTGAATTCTGCTGTGGATTTTAACAGGGCCTCTTTTTTGACAGCCTGCCAGCCTTGGCTCCCTAAGATGAGAAGAAAAAAAAACTCAAAAAAACACCCTCGTAGGAAAAAAAAAATAGAAGAAATCTTTGGAAAGGCCATTCAAGGAGAGACCCCTTTCCAGGTAAGTTGGGCTTGCAATGGGTGTTAAAATATGTGGTAATACAAAACGCAAAACAGAACACAAGTGATCCTCTTTCCAGAGTTAAATGGCTAATTTATCATTGCCACCTAAGAAATACAACAAAACATTACAAATCACAAGGTAAATGTGTGAATAAATTATACCACTCACTAAATACAGGCCAACCAAGATCCAGGCCTTTAATGACCTCTTAGAGATTCCCCAAGGGTGATCCAGCTCACAGTGTACTCATTGTTGAAGACCCGAGTGGCTGGACCAGGCCAAGGGGATGCCCACATAACACCTGGCTGTGGCAGATAGAGGGTCATTTCCGGAGGGTGGAACTGGACTACATGTCTGCCTGGTGGGTTGCCCACCAGGATCCCGAGCTGTTTCATTGTGTGGTGGATGTGGCAACACACTGTATCAGTGCATGCTCCCCAACCTGACCTGACCTGACCAGATTAAATACAGAGCTAACCCATCTACCAAAATGCAGTGTGAAATTATATCATATTTTATTTAAAATCTTTAATAAATTCACCTTTTTAACAAGCAACTAAAGATCATTTTGAAATCTGGCAAGCCATTAATGTTATATTATGGGTGCTTTCCCACTGCTGGAACTTTTTGTTCAGGCACCAGGGATTTTTTAGCAACTCAGGACCTTTTGTGGCATTCCCAGGAACAGAAACTCGGGAACTCAGGAACTTTTATATTTTTTGGTTCTCTTTTTAGGTCCTAATCCACAGCGTGCACTTCACATTTAACCAGGAACTATTGCGGCAATGCCGATGAATTGTGCTCATTGGTTGAACACAAGCAATGTTGCCAATCCTATAAATCTAATGGTCCATGAGAAGTTATCAGTGAAGATGGAGCGCCACACTTTGCACTGCATCACTCCTCATAGTCCCCTCCCAGGTGCTCTGGACAATGTTTCACATCAAAGCAATTATCTCCCCAGTGAAGTCATAAACATGAGCAATAAGGTTATGGTGAGTGGGGTTCCTCTGTGGAGTCCCTAATGCACCACACTTCACACTACATTACCCTTCATAGTCTTCTCCCTGGTGCTCCATACCATGCACCTCATCAAAGCAATTATCTCCTCGGTGCAGTCACGATCGCTTCAAAGCAACAAGATAGGGGGTTCCCAATGAACTCCCAAGCACGCCTCACTTTGTACCGCATCACTCTTACTTGCATGTCACTTATTTTGCATAAAAGTTACATTTCCTGTTGTGCCGTGGGACTGCAACACATGAAAGTGGCCAGGGCCCAAAAGTTGCCCAGTGTCTTCATTGGACAGGGACTCACTGATCCCTAAAAACAAATTTCCAGAGGTGGGTAAATGCCAGTGTTTGAGAATAAAGACCTTCCAATTGAGCCTCTTCTGTATATGGTCCAGGGGAACAGGCATGGACTGAACAGTACCTCCCCCAGGACGCTAGATGGAAGCCCCCCTGGGTGGCAGTGGTGCCTTGGATTCCCGCACGGCTCCATGGGAGATGGAGTTCTCTATGACCCTGTTGGGATCCAGGGGTACACCCAGAGGGCACTGCAGTGGTTCCTGAACCCATGTGGGCAGTTCCTCCGCCACACCCGGAAGTGCAGCCAGAAATTGGTCATCAAACACCTCGAGCACTTCTGGGTGGGCTATAAAAGGAGCCAGCAGCCATCACTCCGGGAGCCAGAGTCAGGAAGAGAGGGACTATGCTTGCCGGAGAGGAGTGGAAAAGAAAGAAGGAGAATATATTATTGTTTAGAGGTGATTTGTGCTTTAGACTGTGCTGTGAACTCGTGGGGAGGGGAAGAAATTCCACACGAGCAAAGAAAAATAAAAAGCACTTGTGTTTTTATAAGTGTGCCTCCCGTGTCTATCTGTGTCAGGTCAAGCGCTGGTATAGTGCATCTGTTGTCACACAATAAATGCTCCCATTCCCCTCTTTCTTGCTCTCCTGGTGTGGAGGTAACTGAGCATAACTGAAGGTTCTACTTTTATTAGCCAAGAAATCACAAGGGGATGACAGTTTTAATTAAATGACATAGCCACTGTCATCCATAGTACTGGTGTGAAGGGAACAGAGCTGAAACATTTACAGGCCAAATCAAGTTTATTTCATGTCTAAGGATGTTAAAATTCGACAGATAATGCTTTGAGTATCACAGTAAACATTGTCAGTTTATTAATAAAAGTGGTCTCAATCAGAGTTTCACATTCTTTTAACTTCATATTTGGCTTCTTCATTAAGGGGGCCTCTTCTGGGCTGTCACCCGTATACTGTTGATATACAGTAAATCACTTTGTGTGCAAACTGAAGGATGATCTGTGAACAACAATAAATAAGAGTCATAGCTTGGTTGAAGACTAACTTCCATGACTCTTCATTTCTTGAATTCTGGGTCACTAAGAAGAAAACATCAATATTTGTCATATAGGAGAATATTAAAAAGAGTAACATTTCAGCAAAAACAGGGCATTTGAAAGTTTCCAAATCTGCTCCAAATTTGTTTTCAATCCATACGTGGTGTACAATATGTTATTCTTGTCTCAGAGATAATTGTGTTTCAGCTGCACATTTAGATTTATTGCTCTTGGAGTCCATCTGGATTATCAGCAGCCAAACTTTATGTAGGTCAGTTATACTGAACACTGGCTTATCTCGCCTCCCAGAGATCGTTGATATGCCTGTGGAGGGATTTCACATTCACAGTTAAACAGGTCCTGCTTCATTTACTGCAAGGTAGGTTGCCTTCAAAAAAAGAAAAAAAAAAAAAAGAAATACTGCTGACAGCCACCTGTGAACTGGGCATCGACTGTGTAGGCATTTAATTAGAACCTTTTTTTACAGTTAAAATAATGAGAACGAAGGACATGACACATCATTTCCAGAGTTCACACAGCTGTGTACTGCAGCAAAAGCACAACAATGTCAGGCATTCCTAATTAGAAGCTATGTTATGTTATGACAAAGCCAATATTTGATTTTTTTTTCAAAGGGTTTCACAAAGCAACTCATTTAATTAGAACTGTTCCTGGTGATTTCAGGCTTTTTTGGTATTGAATTTATTCGGAGGGTTAAAAATAACTGCTGTGAAATTTAAAAACAGATCGACTAGGATCATCTTTTTAATGTAAATTGTCACTTTTTGGGATTACTCAATTTTTTTTTTGATGTGTGTTTATAACTTTTGAGTTCCAAGTGGAATGTAATTAGTTCAAAAATAAATAACTCTGTACGGAACACAAAAACCCCTGAAACCTCCAAAGCTCAAGGGCCACAAATCATGATGACAAATGCACACAATTGGCAAAAAATCTTCATGACATTTTCCTGTTACAGTAAAACAAAAAATTCAATAAATCTAAAATCCCAACAAAGACAAATGTGTAGAATAAACTTAAAAGGCTTTCACAAAGCTGTAAAGAACAACCTCGGCACAGGTAAAAATCTGGGTTTATGAACTCCTAGAAGACATTTTTTCTGCATTTTGCGCTTGTATGTTTGTCACACATGTACAACTGAGGGACACCGTCACAACTCAGCCAAAGTATGTAATACTCCACCAGGGTGAGGGGGGCTTCCGCTAACACTGTTGTCCTTTCTCTCTTCCTCAGCAGTGAGAGGATGCCCATTGAGGGCAATTAACTCCACCTCTTCCACCCGGACAGCCTATAAAATCTTGAAGCTCAAAGATTGAGGACGCTTCATTTGGACCTGAGCAAAACTAAAGGATGGTGCTCCGAGATCCTTGCCTACTCATAAGAGCCATTACTTTGAAAAGCCAGGAAGGCTACTTTATGTTCTGTTTTGTAACCTCAAAGTCTTGTTTTGTTTTTTACTGCCTAAAAATGAAAATGGGCAACCCAGCTGGGAGAGCACACACCTTAACTTTCTTAAACGCCACACCTAATAGTTTGACCGGCTCATTCTGTAGCTTCTTCCATATGTCTGTGGTTCTCTGTGTAAAGAAAAACTTCCTAACGTTTGTGTGAAAGTTATCCGTAACAAGTTTTCTACTGTGTCCCCGTGTTTTTGATGAATTCATTTTAAAATAGCAGTCTTGATCTGCTGTACTAATTCCCTTCATAATTTTAAATACTTCACTCATGTCTCATTTTATTCTTCTTTTGCTTAAACTGAAAAGGCTGAGCCCTTTTAATCTTTCCTCATAAGTGTCATGGTTTAGCCAGCATTTTCCCCCTGGCTGGGGTTCAAAGTGGTGTTTCTTGGTTTTTTTTGGTGTTATTTTATGACATTTATTTGTATTAATGTTTATTTTGTTTATCATGTGTTCATTTGTAAATAAGTGTGGCCTTGGTTATGTCCCTTGTATTTTGCAGTTGACACCCCAAGAGTCAGGGCTGCCTGCAAATCACCGCCATGAATTGTCCTCCACCCTATTTAAGGGAGGGCCTCCCATAGTTCATGGTGGTTCATTATGAATGCGCTAGGGAGTGGGGTGTTTCTTGTGTTTGCTATACCTCTTGCTTTTGCTATTGTTTTTGTATTCTGTTGATTTTTTGGCTCTGAGCTCTCTGTTTTCTACTGTGATTTTTGGATTCTGATTTGGGACTTGTGTGCTGTATTGCCTTGCCTTTTCAGACACCCCCTTATGTTCTTTAGATGTTGGCGCTTGCACAATCTTTGTAAAAATAAACCTTTAATTTTTTTTATAAAGTACTAGCAGATTACCCAGTGGCTTCGCTCACTGAGTGGAAAGGAAAAAGTTATGGCTTTCATGAGGCAACGGCATTAATGACCCAATTCTATGATTGATTTGCCCCCGCATTTTAAATGTCGGCATAAAGCCACAATCCTCGGTAGCAGCCGTGGTGCCAAACGATGTCAGCTGAAAACACAAATTGTATTTCGTAATGTTCTGTAGAAAATGAGTTGAACGTGGATTTACGCCAGAAATAAGAGACAACAACGGTTAAGGTGGATGGCTTAAAGGTGTTAATTTCACCTTGCCGTCTGAACAACACATCCTACGTGATTCAAATTTAACCCTCTGTGCTTGGTAGTACTCACACATGATGTCCATTTCTCCTATTGTAACTTTTGGATGTAGGTAATAATATTTTTCAATGTTATAATTGAATCTCCCCATATACAGACCCTGACGCCTGTGTGACGTGGTAGCCTGTGAATACTGCATCTGTCAAATTCGATTCTGTTCAGCACTCAACTGTGATTGTCGTATACGTTGATCAGCGAGCCTGCGAGCCTTCTCTCTCGATCTGCTTCTGTCTCACTTTCTCTGTGTAACCTGACTGTTGTGGTCATACGTAATTTCCGTTTCAAGCGCGAGTGCATTATAATATGTTCTTTTGTCATACATAATTTCCATTTCAAACGCGAAAAGAATTTTATATATATAGATGTCTCAGCCCTTTTGGATTTCTAGTCAGTTGGATGGTATTTCCCCCCCCTCTAGTGGGCAACCTTTGAAAATGCTTTGGTTCCTGTGTTTTCGGGACACCTCCATTTTACAACAACAATTCATCCCATGTAGCTCTGGAATCAGCCTAGTTGCTCTTCTCTGGACTTTTTCCAGTGCTGCTATGTCATTTTTGTAGCTTGTGGACCAAAACTGTACACAGAACTCCCAATGAGGCCTCACCAGTATGTTATAAAGCTTCAGCATAACATTTTTTGACCTGTATTCCACACATCAGAATGTTATATAACCTAACATTCTACAGTATTAGCCTTCTTAAAGGCTTCTGAACGCTGTCTGGAAAATGATAGTGACAAGTCAGCTGTGACTCCTAAATCCTTCTCATAAGCTGTACTTTCAATTTTTGGAGCTCCCATTGTGTATTAAAACCTAACATTTTTACTCCTACATGTAATACTTTACATTTCCTAATATTAAATTTCATCTGCCACAAATCCCCAAGCCTGTATGCTGTCTAGGTCCCTCTGTAATGATTCAACTGATTCCAGATCATCTGCCAGTCTTCCTATCTTGGTATCATATGCAAACTTAACCATCTTGTTACTTATATTCCTATCTAAGTCATCTATATAGTGTATATTAAAAATAGCAGCTGCCCTAGCACTGACCCCTGTGGAACACCACTCTTAACATCAGCCAATTCTGATAGGATTCCTTGCACAATAACCTTCTACTTTCATTTAATCACCATTCCAAATCGCTTGGTGTTAATGCCCCATATTACCCCACGAAGATGCCACTCTATGCAGCCAGTCATGTTGCCCATACCTAAATCCGCCACTGGTGGAAACTATAGAGATATAAAGCTGATGTCTCACATGAAGAAAATCTGTGAAAGGGCTATAGAGAGAAGGCTTAGGAAAGAAACCAGGGGAGGAGAGGTTTGGCTTTATGCCAAGCAGAGGAATAACTGATGAAGTCTTTTATTGAGACAGCTCACAAAGAAGCATCTAGAAAAACAAAAAAGTTTGCAGATTGTGTTTACTTATATGGAGAAGGCTTACAATAGAGTGCCATGTCAAGAGGTCAGGAGGTTCATGAGAGTACCAGAGAAGTATGCCACAAACTCCCAAGCCTGTATGCTGTCCAGGGCACTCTGTAATGAATCAGCAGATTTCAGATTATCTGTCAATCTTCCTATCTTAGTATCACCTGCAAAATTAACCAGCTTCTTACTGAATTGTCCAGGATATGTATGGGAGTGAGGACCTTGGTTAGATACAGTGTTGGAGTAACAAACAAGATCCCAGTTAGAGAAGGTCTGCACCAGTGATCTTCTTTGAGTCCTTACCTCTTTGATTTGGTTATGGATATGTTGACTTGTGGAATAAAAGACCAATCCCCCAATGCAGGCTTTTTGTTGATGATACTGTGTTGCATAGCATCAAATAAGGAGAGGAGATGAAGTTGGAAGGTAGCGGATTGAAGATTTCAGGTTTATTGGTGCTGGATTGAGAAGATGGCCTTCAAGAAGGTTTATTGAAAAGAGTGGATAAGTTAAAATACCTTGGATCAGTGGTAGCCCACAATGAAATGGATCGAGTAAAGGAAGACCTAGGTGAAAAGGGTCCTGACTGGAGAGAAGGTGCCGAACTGAATTGTGTGGAGAGGATTTATCAGGCACATTGACCCATATACAAGTGGTAATAGATGAAGAGGAAGAAAAAAAGACAGAATGTAAACATCAGTTGTGTTAGTCACTATTGTGGGCTTCTCCATACTCCAAAGAAGACTCCAAGTACATCCTCCTCCAAAGCTGGTCCTACAAATGAATGTAAACATCTGGTGTTACGGTTGTTTAAATAGTATTTAAAGGGCACAACTCCCATGCTCCTTAGTGGAACTGATGTCAGTATTCATTGCCAGTGTCTACATCCATTCTATCGTCAAAGAAAAAAAATGACTACATGACCGTGTCACACCCTTTTCCTTAACTTGTGTTCCTATTTTTTGGAGCCCAAAAAGCACCCAACTCTTTAAATGTCTGACACTGTATAAGATGGTGGTGCATAGCTTCTGCTATCCGAGTACTCAAATCCCCATTGAAGTCCAAGTTATTTAATTCATTGATATTTAAGAGTAATTACAGCAAGTTAGTATCAGGGCCTTTTGGTTTCCTTTTCAACCACTATTCTTGCTTTTGTGTTTTGTATTTGACAATCAAAATTTTGACTTCTCTCACCATTCTGACCCAAAGTCTGCCTCTGACTCTGCCTCTGTCTTCTGCTATTAGAGTTTTTCATTTTCTGATCTCTTAATCACACATTTTCCTGTAAACCAAATTTCTAAGACAATAACAGGACACTGGTGAAAGTGTGCCCTCCTTTGTTGCTATGATTTGCCCTGGACTGGACAACCGTTCACAACACATTTAGATAAGAGATCAGGAGATAACCACAATCAAAATACAAGTAAAGGTCTTTACTAGGAGCAAGAAAACCAGTTGTCAAAACTAAATATTTAATCCTAAACTCAAAGTCAGTAAGCCAGTTCCTAAACAAAATAACTGCAACCTGAAACACCTATACCCTAAAACACATGCACAAGTTCGGATGGTCAGTAAATACCCAGTGTTGATCTTTATCTCATCTCACTTGTGACGTCACGCGCCATGTACCTCCAGCTGTCCAGTCCTATTAACTCAACAGCAACTGGAACCAAAATAACCAAAAAATGGTGGCACCTGTGGAATTCAAGAAGAAAGATGCGCAAATAGTTTAATCACCTTTAAAACAAAAACAAAACAAAAAAATCTAATGACAAATTGGAACTCAGTGCCCCAAAACCCCAAATGGGGACCCAAAATGTGGGAAAAGTCCAGAATATAAAGTGAAAAGAAAAACATTTCATAACATTTGTTTTCCCACATTCTCCTATAAAGTGCCAGCTTCACGCTGGTTTGCTGCACCAATAGTGAGAGGAGCATTCAAAGCACATCCTTCCAATGTCGTCTCTAATCTAGACAAGAACGGAACTGGAGGCCCGCTGCACAATGTGGCACAACTGACTGCGTATACCATAATTAGCACTGTATTAATCAAACGTCTCAGAGTAGGAAATTAGTTCAAACTGACTCAGAAAATGATACAAATTTGGTCTTACTATTAGAATACCTAATTTCCTAATTTAGAAAACTACACCTAACTTTACCAGGATTAGTAGACCTTGTAATCTGTCAGGAGCTGCCAGAAGATGGCGTTCAGGCAGAGATTGGCAGTTTCATTGTGGGAAAGGTGGAATGTTTTGGAAATGATGGACAACAAGGATTTAACAGAGATGGAATAATATTCACAACAAATCTTGTACGCTATGTGATTGTTTCATCTTATTGAAGAAGCCATGCACTGTCAGGTGTAATGAAAGTGTTGGTAACATAACATTTTTTGGCCTATGGGAAAGTGGTAGCATTTTAGTAGCAATGATTTGCGTATTTCACAATTAACCATTTCTCGGATTTTACACCAAATTTTGAATGCCTTTACAATGCATGAGGTAATATGCAGATTATACATCTTCTCACCACTCCTTGTGTGGTAATGCTAAACAGGCTGCATCAATGCAGCTCACAAGGTTTTCCTGGATCAAGATCAAGTTCGCTGCCCCAAGTGTGGATGGACACGCCTATGTAAATTGCAAGCAATATCACAGTATCAACACACAGGTGGCCATGGATGGAAACTTCATTAGAGTAACCAGTAACCATACTTTGAAGATATGTGCAGCACAGTGGCTGATTGACAGAAAAATGTCACAAAGGTGTGTTGAACTCTGCATTCCACAAACCCCTTTGTGTTACACTTTACAAGATGGCCCTGGATAAACAGAGCCTCACAGAAGATAAGAGAAGGATCATGAAGAATGACAGACATGTCATGTGACTCTGGAAGAAAACAGGAACACTAGAAATGTGAACATGACTTCAGGCACAGTGTGAGAATATTTTTGGCAAATTTCAGTAGCTGTTATTTTTTTACTTTCTTGTGGCCACAACAATAGGAAGGCAATTCTTGTGAATGTACAGCTATGGATCATTCACTGTTAAATGAACATGCACATTATCAGGCTTTACTGTCATTCACTGTTTATATCTTGGTCTTTACATCTCAAAGCTCATTACAGTATCATTTTTGATGTTTTTGCAAAGTGGCAATAATTACACGCAGCTTAGCACAATATCCCAACTTATTATGCTTTCCTCCTCCACCTTTCTCTTCTTCTTCTGTTTCTCCGACTTCTTCTTCTTCTAGTTCTTCTTCTTCTTTTTCTTCTTCTCACACTACTTTAAATATTATTATTATTATTATTATTATTATTATTATTATTATTATTTTTGAGGTGAAGCCATAGCGTTAGTATCAGAAAACTATGAAGCGTCATCATGATATCCAAGGAAACTGCAAAACACTTTTGAGTGTAATTTTGTGGCTAAGGGTGTCATAAAAATCTATCTATCTATCTATCTATCTATCTATCTATCTATCTATCTATC
>JANRMT010062828.1:5143030-5158724 GCA_026402145.1 Polypterus bichir lapradei | reverse complement strand
ATCTATCTATCTATCTATCTATCTATCTATCTATCTATCTATCTATCTATCTATCTCTCAAAAATGAGATCAGAAACAACTAGAGCAAACGAAAAATATGGCATATACAATAATCAATTTTAAGAATGATCCATTCAGATTTTAGATGTTTTCTGAAAACTCTAAATATTTTTGATTAAAGCAATCCAACCCACCTAATTCTGAACCCCTTTTTTAAAATCCTTTTTATTTATAGAACAAAACACATGCAGTAATGCACAAATCAAAGATACACCAACTTGAGCAATACAGCAATAAAGTCATTGGGTTATAAAAAAAGTAAAAATGTCAAGAAACCACAATCTCCTTTCTCTATTCACATCAGAGAGCTTTATGCTTAAAAAGCTCACATTTTAATTCTTCATATACACTCTATGGCCATGTGGACAGTCCTTCAAATTAATGAGTTCAGGTGTTTCATTGTTAACAGGTGCATCAGATCAAGGTCATAGCCATGGAGTCTCCATTGGTACACGCTGGCAGTTGAATGGGCCATACTGAAGAGCTCAGTGACTTTAAATGTGGCACTGTCTTTGGATGACACATTTGTCACAAGTCAGTATGTGAAATTTCTGCTCAGCTATATCTTCTCCAGCCATTTGTAAATATTATCATTGTAAAGTGGAAGTGTCGAGGAGCAACTACAGCTCATCCACAAAGTGGCACACCACTTAAACTCCCAGAGTGGAGCTGGAGAGTGCTAAAGTACATAGCATGTAAAAATGGCCTATCCTCTATTGCATCACTCACAACAGAGTCCCAAACTACCTGTGGAAGCAACATCAGCACAGAAGTATGTGTCAGGAGCCTCATAAAACATTCTTCCATGGTCAAGCAGCTGCACACAAGTCTAAGATTATTATGTGAAGTGCCAAGCGTCTGCTGGAGTGGTGTGAAACACACCCCTATATGACTCGGGAGCGGTGGTAACGTCTTCTGTGGAGTGATGATTCACACTTCACTACCAGACAATCTGAATGATCAATCTTGGTGAGGCATATGCCAGGTGAATATTACATTCCTGACTGAAAAATTTGTTGGAGAAGGGCTAATGGCCTGGGGCTGTTTTTCTGTGCTTAGGCTCAGCCTTTTGGTTCCAGTAATTGGTACTGTTAATGCTACAGCATGCAGAGACATTTTAGACAATTATGTACTACCAACACAATAGTCTGGAGAAGGCCCTTTTCTGTTCCAGCATGACTGTGTCCCATTCCTTAACGCCAGGTCTGTAGGTGGCACAGTCGTAGCGCTGCTGCCTTGCAGAAGGGAGATCATGGATTTGTGTCCCGGGTCCTCACTGTGTAGATAGAGCTTTGAGTAGTGAAAAAAGCACTATATAAAAGTAAAGAATTCTTATTATTATTGAAGATATGGAAGAGTAGCCTGCACAGAAGCTGACCTCAGCCAAACTGAACACGTTTGGGATGAACTGGAACACCAATTTTGAGTCAGGTCTGTTAACATGTTAACTATAATTTTATTGTACAGTATTTCCTATTATACATATGTTAAATGTTTCGGTTCATATATGTTAATGTGTTCATTGTGGGATGTTTAGGGGAGTTGTGCATGTGCAGGTAGGGGGATGTCAGTGGTTTGATGGTGTTAGTCAAGTAAAAGCTTTTTTTTTGTACTTTTAAGTGTTGTCCTTAATTTGATCGAGTCCTGCTCATCTAACATCAGCACCTGACCTCAAAAATGCTTCTTGGGTCAAATGGGCACAAATTCCCTGAGACTCCTGGGTATCATATTAACCTGCATCCAGCCCTGCAAGTCGGCCCTCCAGCCTGCAGGAAAAATTTGGGATTTGGTGGCAGGATTGGCACTCCAGCCACCATAAAAAACCTCACATTGGTTCCATTCCATCTGAACTGGTGTGGTGTCACTTGTTGCAGGGCTGCACTAATCTGGGTTCCTGAGGTGGTTTGTCATGTGGTGGGTTCGGCGACATGCTGTATTAGAGCATGCTCCTAACCTCTCTCTCTCGCTCTCTCTCCCTCCAAAATTATGCGGAGAGCCATCCTTGTAGAGGCTGATATAGCTGGGCTCATACAGGTGTGATGTTCAGGTGTCCACAAACATTTGGCTGTAAACTGAACATTAAAACACCAGCAAAGACTGAGCATAGACCAGGCAAGCTGCTTTATAATAAAATTAATAAATTCTTACCAAATTCTGTTAAAATTCTTGAACCATTTCACCAAGAGGTAGTTTCATTTTCTCAATTTAAGATAATATAAGACATCAGTTACCAATTGAGTCTTAAGAGAATTTATCTGCTGTGACCACTAGGGGGCACCCCAGACACAACTACAGAGACACAAGTTCCTGGTTCAAATCAAAGGTTTATTATAACAAATTAATAACAATTAATTCTTTTTTGGTATAATAACCTTAAGTCAAGCACAATCCTTTTTCTCTTCTTCCTTTCTCCTCCACTCCTCCCAGGTGACCTGGGTGAGGTTGAACGACTCCTTTTATTTAAGTCCTGGGAGTACTACTAGTGCCAGGGCATATCCCATTGGAAGTACTTCCATGTCAAGCAGAACTCCCTGACAGCAGGGAGCATAAATCCCTACATAAATCACAGCACTACAGTTGCAGGTGTCCATTTGGGTACTGAGACCCAGGAAAGCTGCCATCGAGGATATAGAGTCCTCCCCAATTGCTCCATTATGTTGTCCTCCAGGCTGGGTAAAGGGTCCTTTATCCACCCCTGCAGGGATACTGAAACACTCTACAAGCTGTTGGCTTCTGCTGCCAATTTCATGGCAGAGATGGGAAATTCCTTCTCCTGGGGCCTCATGCATAACGGCGTGCATAGAATTCACACTATAACATGGCATAAGGACAAAAGCGTAAATGTGCATATGCACAAAAAAATCCAGATGCACGTTCTTCTGCTCCATAAATCCCGGTCAGCGTGAAAAGTAACGCACGTGCATCGCCTGCTGCCATTCCCAAACCCCTCCCAGAATTACGCCTCCTTGAATATACCAAGTGGAGGCAAGGAAAAAAGTACTATTTGTTGGTTTAAACAGTGGTATAAACAACAAAAGGAAGTTGATCGAGTGACATAGCGTGTCGGAGAAACTCGAAAGCTCAAGTTCACAAAGTTGCACAGTGCTCGAAATAAAAAAGAAGTTGTCAGATATCAAAGTCTCTGTGAAAAGGCAAGTCGTAACCCACCATCTGAGTGTCATATGAAAGCTTATCATGAAAGCTTTGTTTTGTATGTGTTCCCCTATATGCTCTGTGTGTGAATCACTATGTGCTTCTTAAATGGGCTTTCTCTTCCTCCGACAGGACACAGAATCCATTACATTCGTGATATTACAGCTCTCTGAATAATTAAAATACTGAGATATATACGTGATATCATTTTCATGATGATAGGAGTTAAGGCATGTTATTAAACATGAGAACACGGTGGCGCAGTGATAGTGACGAGATGGCACCGTGTCAAGAGATTGTTCCCACCCCCCCCTAAGATGCTTGCTGCGCCATGCACGACCTTTGATGAAATAATTTATTGCAGCAGTACTGTCTCTTTCAAACGTGCTAACCCTCAATTCCTGCCCTTCCTTTTCTTTCTCCAAATACCCAATCAGCTCTGTAATAGATGTAAAGCCATCTGTAAGCTGAGAACGCCGATTCTTCAGAACTTTTAAGGAACATTGAAATATCTCCGTAGTACATGTTTAATTATTCTATCCATCTATCTTTCCAGTGTCGGGCCAGCACAAGCAAGAATACAGCACAGGCAGTAACAATCCGTGAACGGAGCGCCAAATCCTTGCTAGTGCTGCGACACCGTGTCCTCACATGTTTAATATTAACAATATAGATTATTTAAATGAAGTTAAAGTTTTATCTGTATAATATAATAAGCATATTTTGCTACATTTCATCTTAAAATGATGTCGTCATCATATGTAAATACGCGCTTTATAAAGTGGCTCAGATTGCGCAGTATTATAACTGTAGTGCAAGTTTACAGTGAGGTAATTGTACTTATAAGTATAAACAGTTCTACAAGGAGCACTTGATGGACTAATTGATTTCGTTTATAGTTCTTGGGGTGAAACTGTTTCTGAACCGCAATGTCCCTACAGAAAGGCACTGAAGCGTTTGCTGTATAAGAGAAGTTTAAATAAACAGCATGGCCGAGGCAGCGTGTGCTTGATGCAGTATACCGATAATTCTCTTTCCGATCAGCTGCTGTAGAGCTGTGATTCCACACTCAGATACAGTGATATAAATACTCCGAGTGGTGCAGTTTAGAGTAATATGGAAAAAGATGGTCCGCTGTTGCAACCCCTAACAGGAGCAGCTGAAAGAAGAAGAAGAAGGTGCAGTGAGAGTAACAACACTAAAGCAGCTAAGGTATTTGGAATAGTTTGACCATTCTGTAGACCATTATATTGTTACAGGTTAATTACAATCAGATGCCTTAAACTAATGAACAAAATGTGGTTAATTTCAGTGTATATGATAAAGCCGCGTCAGGGATGTGGATCTTTAAAAGAAAGGGAAACCACACTGGAACAAAAGCACTGCTTTGACTCTAGGTGCCGCCAGTTTGCAAAACCAAGCAGAGAACTTGTTTACGCCAGGGTTTTAGCTAGCGTGAAAATGTGCATGGCTTTACACCAAGTTTAGGTTTTATACATGGCGATTTGAGCGTGGAAACGGGCTTAAGCAACATTTTTGTGCATACGCACCGTTTACACATGAAGCCCCAGGACTTTTGTCTTTTCTTTCTCCTGGACTTCCAGCCAGGTAATGGACTGAGACCCATCCTGACAGGGAGGGATGTTGTATCCAGCAGGAGGCATTGGTCCTCCCTCAGGATGTGTCCTTAATTGATGCAGAACAAACTAGAGCCAATACCCATCCCTTTTGTAACCATGGCAGTAATGATCAGACGAGAAAAATATGATACAAAAAAATACATATATGTGTTTCATTTGCTTTAAAATGTAATTTCCGCCCCAAAGAATACAATGCATAATTCATTTATACATACAAATCCAGGCTGGAGAGAAGCCAATGAAACATACAGTGAGTCTTCAGTGGGGGATCATGACAGCTATACAAATCGGTGCATCAAGGCAAGGAGCAGCATTGGTCATCTTCTGGCTTTGTCATGAATCCTGTTCATTATAAACACTCACATATTTGCATATTTGCCAGGTATGGGCAGCTTCTAAAAGAGCTGTCCATGTTATTTTTAGACTATGCCCAAATAACACCTTCCCCTGTTTTCATGGTTTCTACAGACGGTAGCTGTTCGTCACAAATGTCAGCATTTTCAAACAGCCTGCCTCGATTGTCTTTCACATGTTTCTGTTAATCTTCCTAGCCCGTCTCACCCTGTCAGCTGGTGTGTGTGTGGCTTTAACTTTGGAATAAAG
Organism: Polypterus bichir lapradei; assembly: GCA_026402145.1. NCBI lineage: Eukaryota > Metazoa > Chordata > Cladistia > Polypteriformes > Polypteridae > Polypterus > Polypterus bichir. Next base: position 5,153,268 of record JANRMT010062828.1, on the reverse strand, counting down.
GAATAATCTTTCAAAAAATAATGCATATGTAATAAACTTGACAGATCACAGTGACACACTTAAAACCTTTGCCTACAGATGCCAGCCTAGGCATGCCATCCATGACACTGCTTATACAAAATGTCCTTGTTTGAGCAATGTAGTATAGGAAACCACAACAGAAGATGTTATCTCATCTGGTATAACTACAGTATGTACTGTATATGGTAGGCAAACATTTCAGACCAAAACAGCCAGACTATGGAGCCCTCCAAAAACATATCACCTATGTCACAGACAGCCGGGGTCCTTGTCCAGCCGAGATGCCTCTTCACGCAGAGGACCAGGGGAGCAAGCATGGGAAGAACAGTACCTCCCCTGGGACATTAGATGGCAGCCATCATGGGTTGCAGTGGTGCCTCGGATTCCCACAGGGTTTCATGAGAGTTGGAGTTATCTACAGCCCTATTAGAATCCAGAGGTGCCGCCAGGGGTGCTGCAACAGCTGCTGAGCCCTCTTGGGTGGGTTTTCCACCACACCCGGAAGTGCTGCCGGACGTAGGTCAACAAGCACCTGGAGCACTTCCAGAGGCGTTATAAAAGAAGCCAGCAGTCACTACTCTGGGAGCCAGAGTCGGGAGGAGGGAGACAAAGCTTGCCGAGGAGGAGTAGAGGAGAAAGACAAAAGAGAATAGAGAAGAAAAGAATTGTGTTTGTGCTTTGGGACTGTGTTGTGTACTTGTGGGAATGGGGAAGACATTCTCCACAAGGGAAGAAAATAAAATAAAAAGCTTGTGCTTTTATAAGTGTGCCTCTTGCGTCTGTCTGTGTCGGGTTAAGCACTGGTATAGCGCCATATACTGTCACACCTAAAAACGTGGACACCATTCACATTTACTTGAATCCAATTCAAAGTTGGAGGTGCCAAGCTTATTAGGGGACACAAAACAGGAGCCAACTTGTTAGCAGAATCAGGTGAAATACGAATTAACTGGGCCTGTCTTGAAGCCTAAAGTCCATTAAAGTAGACTGGCTGGACTGAAAGGGACCTGCACTTGCATTGATAAACCTTTGGTGTGGTCCATAAGTATACTGAAAAGAAGCTGAAAACTGGAAATCTACTATATATATATAAAATCCTAAGTCTAAAAGTGCAATGATTTTATATGACTTTTTATGTGACGTTTTTTGTCATGCTTTAAATCAGGTTTACTTTAAAACCTACATATGCTGTATATGTTTGGTATAATCCTTTCAGAATTTTTCAAACTTTAATGTACTGTTGTTAGATTTTCAGATTCATACTCCATTTTTAAATTATAAACTAAAAAATATCAAGAACTCTCGTCCCACAAGACGAGACTTAACCAAGAGTGCCAAGAGATTTAACCACGGCCAGAAATAAAAGACAAAGAGTAGGACAGCTGCTGTATAGGCTTTTAAATGTTCGAAGTGCCGTGCGAGTGTCACAATGTGGGTTCGCTTCTCGCTCCCGACTGGCTTCTGGGAGCCCTTGAACCCATCACCGTCGGTAATGTTACTGATGAGCTCGGCAGTAAGGCACTACAATGGAGCAAGGGGATGGTGCAAAAAAGTGCTAAGTGCTTTTATTAAAAACAACAACAAAAACAAAGTGTCAAAATGAAAGTAAAGTGCATCTCAAAAGTCATTAAATAATCCATAAAAACAGAAGTGAAGTGGAGGTTAAAATCCAATAGAAAAAAGTCTTAAAAACAACGAGATTAAAACAATGCTGGAAACAGTTTCTTTAAAAACAAAGCCTGGTGTCTTCTTTTTACCTCGCAGCTCCCCTGCTTCTCCCATTGGGCTTTGCAACAGGATAGTCGCCCTCCCTGCAGTTGACCTTTCCACTCAACTGGTCTGGAGGCTTCCCGATCCCTGGCTTCGGTCTAGCACTCTCCAGATTGAGACTTGGCTTTCCTAAAGACCAGGACGCTCACGTCAGGGAATTCACCACCCAAGCCTCCCGACTCCCGCTGCCTTCTCGGCCTTACGCGGCCAGCCATCCTACTGCCGGTCACTCCCGTTCCTCCATAAAATGCTCAGCAGGAGCGACCACTTCCAACTGCCCTAGGTGTTGGCCAAACACCCCTGCTAGGGCTCAACTGTCCAGCTGCCTGCCTGCGAGCCTTCACTTGCACCGTCTCTCTCTCTCTCTCTCTCTCTCCACGATGCTTCCTGCTCTTCTGCAACCTCTGTCTTTCTTTTTCCTTCCTTTTTCTTCTTCCCCTCCTAGCTGCCTCGTGCTTCTACTTATGATGGGGACGTGATTCACCTGTGGCAATCAGCGGCTCCCGGGAACAATTACGGATGCGGACGACTCCTCACCTGTGTACTTAAGTGAGACTCGCCCACACCACAAATCACACTTCTGCCACACATCACCACGCCCTCTTGCTAAGCTGCGAGTGTGGTGATTATTTATTTTAAAAATGGCCCTTTGACGTGAGCTGTGGACCCGCTATACCACAGCGGGATGCAGATCATGCAGCATGGCAGCAGCAGCAACCCAGCGGCTGATCAAGCAAAGAGAAGGTATAAAAAAAAAAAAAAAAACATTTGTTTCCCATTGTATTCCCATTTAAGAGGGGGTTTTGGAGGAGCGATCACATCTCCTTGGGGTGCGTTCAGCCCCCCTCTTCACAACGCGAGCAGCAGACTGGCCGCAACTGGGGGTTGGGCGCCAAAGGTGCCAGGGGGCTAGCCCCCCTAGTATATTAGAAATTTTAACAAAAAGAGGACACCGAAGTACATCTTAAGAAGTTGTGACAGATTAGGGACTTTCTTGCTCCGTTGTACCCTCAGACCACTCGTCAGACACCAGATAAAAGTCCAATAGTTGACTTTATTTTTATGCCACAGTGCACAAAGCACCCTCTCCTCCACAATACTCATAAACACAATAATAATCACAATAATACTCTCCACCACTCCCAGACACGTTGCCCTCCTACCACCCAGCTCAGCTCGCCGTCTGGGCGCTCCCACAGTCCTTTTATATTACCTGACCCGGAAGTGTTCCAATCTTCAATCCATGTTCTCCTATCACTTCCGGGTCAGATAAAAAAGTTGTTTTCTTCACCCCGGAAGTGCGTTATCTCTCCTGTCACTGTGACTAAGACGCACTTCCGGGTTATAGGGCACAAACGACTCTCTGGGCCTCCCTGCAGAGTCCTCTGTTGGTCCCTGTGGTATCCAGCAGGGCTGTAGAGGAAAACACCACTGTCCATGATTCCCTGCTGGTATCCGGGGCACCTCCACGCTACAGGGAGAGCTCCATCTGGCGGCCTGGGGGTATTGGCCAGGATGAAAAGCCGGCCGTGGACCACAAAGTACATCTTGGTGAACAAAATATATTTAATAACAATTGCATTTTTATGTTTTAAGAAGTTATCAGATTACACTGTCAATGTTAATATCCAAAGAAACTGAATGTGCAAAAATCCTATGATTGCTTCTGCTTTTGATTTTGTGACTCTGATGTGTGGATTAAGTCATTTCATTCGTGATCCCATTTTATCTTGAACAGCTGGGGATTTATTGCTAATTGCTGGATGAGAGTGATTTCAATGGACGGTTTGAACAATTAACTAAATGAGGCACACATCTGCTTATGGTCAGATGTTTTGCCCACTCTTCTTAGACTAACTGACTTCAACAAGCTGTGTGCAATGAGCACATTAAAGGAACTTGCAAAACATTAGCTAAAGTTGTAGGAGTTTAATGATACAGAGTCAACCATTTTTAAATGGCAATAGCAAAGTACATATGCTGTTCATATAAGGTGAAAGTGTCAAAAGCAGTTCCTGGAGGACCACTGTAGGGGGCAGAGGTAACATCAGGGTGTTCTGGGTGCAAGTCCAGGATCCCTTGAGGGTGTGGTTGAATGAAGTGCTGCAGGTTCCAATGAAGAATCCATACAACAGCTGAAAATGTCATAAAACTAGTAAATCAGGCAAGAACCACAATGCATACCCTTACTCCTTCACAATGTCATTCTCCTTCTGCTCTGACCTGAGGGAGGCTCAGGCGTGGTGACGTTAGGAGGGCCTGAAGAGGAGCTGCTCAGGTGAAACTGAGTAAGATTGAAAAGTATGGAGTTTTTACTTAATATATAATGATTGTTTACAATTTATTGCAAGTGTGCTGTATATATTGTATATGCAGCCATAAATGAAAGAATTTTTAAACAGGAAAAGGACTGAATGTAACTCAAGGGTTAACTTACTATAACTTGAAGCTGAAAGCGCACAAGATCTGTGCCTCATCTTAGAGAAGCTATGAATGTAATTAAAGAATGAGGTAAATGAGTAATGAACACCCCTCTAGAAAGCAGGGATAATCTAATGGGAAAGCCCATACACCTCATTTATGAAGAGGTGCTGAGACAATCCACAAAAAACCCTCTTAATGAAGTGGTGTCCAGAATAATCAGAGAATCAACATGAGTCAGAAATTACTGCTTCCGTTATTTGCTTTGCCGGTGTGACGGAGCCATGAGCTGCTGTGCCTGGTCTGGCAGCAAGATGGCCCAGAATGACTTCCACGCCTTTCACAGTGCACCTTCAAACTCAGATCTTGAACTAATAAATTACACAGTTAAATGGAGTACAAAGATGCATTAAAACTGAAATGCAACTATTTTTGATCTTGCCATATTACTAAAATTGATTTTTTTGGGGCAAAGTGTAGGCAAGATTTAATTGTCTTTTTTATTTCAGAGGTTAACAAAAGCTAATTACTGTTTTCAATATTCGCATCTAAACAGGGAAATATCTGATATCATATATTATCACATTTGTTGTGACTAGATGCATGAAAGCCTCCACAAATACCCACAAACCAGGCCAGGACCTTCACTGACTGTCTTAGTCATAGGCCTCACCCCAGGCTGCCTGACACCAAACTCAACTGGCAGGTTAGACCTGCATTGGCCCAAAAAGAAGTACAGGCTTTAAACATTTAAGAAATTTCCCTTAAATGTTGCTATGCAAAATACACTAAATGCCCCCTAAGGAAGAGGAAAGCCAGCATACCTCTGGCTGAAGAGAAATGAGGCCGAGAACAGAAACATTACAAATAAAGAACCTATTTTAAATAACAAAAAGGAAGCACAAATGCAAAGCAAAAACTAAGAATTAATTGGCAAAAAGGATCTGCCTAAAAAGACAACCCAAGGCTAAGAAGTCCAAAACTAAAATTCTATAATCAGAAACCAATAAAAAAGCAAAGAAAATAAATTAAAACTCTTAAACATACCTTCTAACAATCAGTCAGTCAACTGGGAACACCATAATATGAAGGCAGTATCAGTATCCTGGGACGTTCTGTAAATTATTTACAAATTATTTTCTGTCTCTAGTCTTGAACTTCATGAGTCATAGGGGTTTCTAGTACCGAGGATTCTGATGGAATTGTTTGGTTTTTGGTTTAATGCTTCATCCTAAAGTTCATTTTCAAGTTGCCATTTTGTTTTTCGCTCAGCTGCGCTAATTTACCAGGATTTGCCCAGTAAGGGGTGTGGCTTCAGAGGTCGTAGGCCTGTCAGTCATTACACTACAGGAGTAAAGGATCATTCTAGGCTCTGTTCCTTGACCAATTACTTGGAATTTGTGCCCCTTCTTTGCAGTTTATTTTCATGAATTCATGATTAATTTTTCTGATTTTTGAACTTTGAAATACTTTTGACCGTGTCCTTGTCTTGTGGTTTTTGGCTTTGGTAATTGGTGTTTTCTGTTCTCCTTGTTCAGATCCTTGCTTCATTTATTTTTTTTTCTTTAGGCCATTTCTTCCAGTCTGTCATATTTCAGCCAGCATTTCTCCCCAGGCTGGGGTTCAAAGTTGTGTTTCTTGTCTGTTTTGTCTAATTTTGTCCCTCATTAATGTTTTTTTTTTGTTTATTGCATATATTATTTTTGTGTTTATTTGATTTTGTCTCATGCGTTGTTATGAGTGGTCCTCCAAGGGACCAGGCCAGCAGCCAATCACTACCAGAAACTGACCTCTACCCAATATTTGGAGGGCCTTCGATAGTTAATGGAGGTTAATTTCCAACATGCTAGGGAGTGGAGTTTTTTGTTTTACTGTGCATGTTTGTGTTTTTGATTTCCTGGATTTTTTGAACCAGTATTCCATTTTTGTCTTTGTCTTAGGATTCTTTTGGGACTTTTGTTTGCTGTGGATTGCCTTCCCTTCTCAGGCAAATTCCTTTGTGCTCTTAGTAGATTCTTATGTCGCAGAGTCTTTGTTAAAATAAATCTTTTATTTTCTAAAGATTCTTCTAGGCCCTTTTTGCATCTAGTCGGAGTTTTGATGGTTATTCCCCACCAGATGGCATCTTTTGAAAGTATTTTCGGGTCTTCTGTACTTTTGGGACTCCCGAGTCATGACACAGCCATTCTTATTTTCTCTTGCCCTCTAGGAAGAATAGGCAAAGGGTGGTCCCAGCAGCAGTGATGTCAAGTTGGCCCCCCTCTTGGGTTTCCACCCACAAAACAGAGGGGACATACTGAAATACACAAAACATACTTACTAACTAATAAATAAACATAATGATATTAACAAAAATAACATAAATAGATAAAGCAAATGCAAAATAACAACTCAAAAAACAATAAGCATACCAATAAAATGGAAACATACATAAACCAGAGAAGAAATGCAGGTTGATACATAACAATATTATCCGAATGTGACAGAACTGGCTGATTTCATTATTTTTTCTAAAGTTTAGCATAGTTCTGTTTTATGTTTCTAATTGAATTATGGATACTTTTCAATGCAGGTGTCCTTTCACGCTTATCTCAGTCGGCCTGTACAGGCAGAGTATGTCTTTTATTAAGGAGGCACTTCTGAGTGTAAACTCTTCTATTCAAAATTCTTCTAGTCTATAATGGCATCATATGTTACATTTTAGGAGATCAGAATGCTTTTGAAGCTCTAGAATATGCCTGGGAACATTTTAGATTGAGCCACTTTAGTAGAGGTTAATATTCAGTATAGGTTGATAATGATTTTGTTTTGTTTTTTTTAGAGGGAAATTGTCTTTATTGAATAAGCTATACTTTTATGTTAAACATAATAATGTGTAAGGAGTAGCTGGATAAGCCAGTTGTTGCTTGAGCACATTTATGGCCCTTCTAGATTTGTTAAGTGCTCCTCTGGGGTGTGGTGGTGGGACTGTTGATGACTCTGCATCTTGTTACCGGTTCCATAAGAGTACTGCATTGATACTCTCTCTGTGACACCAGAAGCATGGATTTAGATGTACAGATAACATTTATAAGCCTGCAAAAAGAGGACATGTTTTAGATGTATGAGCACCACTTCCCTTTCCAGGAAGGGAACCTGAGGTAATACAGTTGGCTGATATGAAAGGACAACCAGGTTACTTCTAGCCAGGGATGGAATAGGGGCTGAGTCTGCCTGAGCTGAGTTATTGGGAAATGTACAACATCCCATTGATCTAGGTGGTACATTAAGGAAACTGGACTTGTATAAATTTAGACTAACAAAGAAGAAGCTCAATAAGCTCAATCTCTCTGAAGCTCTATGCAGACAGCCTGCTATTCCATCCAACGGCCTTTTATGGATCAGAACCTGGAGAACAACTATCAGTAACTAAAGCCAAGAATGCCTTGTCTAATACTCCTGTTTTTGCATTTGCTGATATTTCAGAATCTTTTCTGCTTTACACAGATGCCTCTGGGACTGCAGTTGGTGCAGTGCTGGCACAGGTCAGTGATAAGCAAAAGCGTGTTGTTGCCTTCGCCAGCTATGTGTTAATAAAAAATCAGAAAAGTGGTCTGCATATGACATATGAGAGCTATGGGCCTTTGGGCTGTGTGACAGTTCCATCACTACCTTTACAAAACTGATGGTTACCATCATAATGGATCACAAACCTCTTCTTGGCTTGAGGCAAATACCCATTGATGGGGACAGAACAGACCAACGTGCTCGATGGGCTCTTGAAGCTGACACTTTCAACAGGGTTGTAGTACACTAAGAGGGTAACACTCATAAGAATGCTGATGAACTTGTATATCTACAGATTTGCAGAATGCAGGTGCCTTGCTGTCATCTACTTTTGACTCTCTCGCCATAATACAGAGGCTGACTTACATCATTCAGTTTGTGGATGTAGTTACCATATTCTAATCCTGGCCCTAATCCTGGCCCAGTCTGACTCATTTTCAGAGTTTTCTTGTACCCTAGCCACTAATGGACACACCATTTATGAACATCAGCAAAGTGATCCTATGCTATCAGAGGTAATTAAATGGATAACTGCTGGCCATCAGCCTCCAATATATCAAGTGATCATCCCCCCTCACTTGTACCAGACGCTGTGGAATTTGTACATGGAGACAAAGTATCTGGGCATTTCGCCATTGACAAAACCTTACACAGAGAAATTCGCTTTTGTTATTGGCCTTATTTGGCCCATGACATCCTGAAATGTTGTGAGCAGTGTCCAAGTTGTGCAGCTCGCCATTCACCTGTGCCTCGCTACTGTGCACTTTTTCGAGAACTGTATCACTCAACATGGTATTCCAGAACGTCTACTCACAGATCAAGGTCGGCAGTTTGAATCAGATTTGATTCATTATCTTTTCAATTATTAGGTGTAAAAAAGTGAAAATCAGCCCTTACCATCCACAGGGGGATGGCCTAGTAGAGCGATTCAACCAGACTCTAATTGAGCAGTTGAAATTAGCCCTACTGTAAAATACAGGGGAATGGGACAAATTTCTGAACCCTGTGGCATTTGCATACAACACCAGCATACACTCTAGCTATATATCTTTCTTTCTTTCTCTTGGTAGAGAGGCTCAAATACCTGCTGACCTTCTATTTTCAACAGGCTCAACAACCATCCTTCTGGGACCCATGTGGATTATATTAACCAACTGAGAAATAAATTCCAAGCAGATTTTCAGACCGTTGCTAGGAATAAGCAGTTGGATCATGAACAATAGAAGCATCTTTATGACTGCCTTGTCAGACATGAGCCATACTCCCCAGGAGATCTTGTTTGGCTGCATGACCCTACTTCTACACATCTCTCACTGGAAAGGACCATTTGAAATTGTAGAGCACATGGGTTCTTCTGGGGATGACTTGGGTGTCACTTATGGTATAAGGTGCCCTTTCGAACCTACCAAGGTGCAAGTTGTCCATTATAATCATCTGAAGAGATACACTGCTCCACTCCCCACTACCTCAGCCCCTATGCCACTCATACCAAGACCTTCTAAAGGAAGGTTCAGTTCAGTTACCTGAACTGACTGCACTATCTCGCTCACTCCCACTTTGTACCAGCTACTCAGATGCAACAGGAAACTGACATTCATTTGGGTAGAGAGAACTTGACAAAGTTTGGGCAAAACTCAAATACTAATCCTGTTCTTCAGCCGGAACCTGGAACAAATTGGGAAGCGCTTGCTACAGTTGAAGATGTTCCACATGTGCCAACTCAGCAACGATTTTGTTGTCCTACTACCCTACCAAAATGTTTTAAAGATTTTGTAATGGGTTAAAATATACCATTGTTAACTTGTTGGTACATTTTTTAGGTTGTAGATTTATAAGGCTAGAAATGAGGAGAGAGGGAGTAATGTAAAGTTATGTTGTCCCTTAAGGATTAAATTAGAGGATGTGACAATAAAGAGTCTAAGACATCATAAAGATTTGGGGTAGCCACCCGTGTATTGTTGTTCCCGGCTGCAAAAGTCGAAATAAGTAGCATGATGTGCATAGAACAGAGTCCAAAACAGAACTGATCACAAGAGACAAAGATGGAGGCTTTAAAGGCCCGTATAGGAAGTGACATCATCAAAAGGGCCAGAATCAGAAGTGATGTCGTCTGGACCAGAAGTGGCATCAGCAAATAGCCCAGTGCCGGAAGTGATGTCAGCTAAGGGACCGACACTGGAAGTGATGTCTTTTGAGGTGCCGGAACCTTGCAGGATTTCCCGGGAAAGGTCTTTAGAGAACTGAGAAAGACAGTTAGCGCAATTTGCCTCCCCCTGGTCGGATGTTTTATTACAATTACTCAGGCTCTTTAGCTGTTTCCTACTCACATGTGTGTGACAAGGGGTAAATGTTCATTATATTAGAATGGGGATAGGAATATACCTACATTTAGACTTGCAATATTCATTTCCCTGTTAAGATGTAATGTGTTAGTAGATAGATAGATAGATAGATAGATAGATAGATAGATAGATAGATAG
>JANRMT010062828.1:5128465-5143020 GCA_026402145.1 Polypterus bichir lapradei | reverse complement strand
AGATAGATAGATAGATAGATAGATAGATAGATAGATAGATAGATAGACTTTATTAATCCCAAGGGGAAATTCACATACTCCAGCAGCAGAATACATAAAGAACAAAATTAAATTAAAGGGTGATAACAATGCAGGTAAAACAGACAATAACTTTGAATAATGTTAACGTTTACCCCCCCAGGTGGAATTGAAGAGTCGCATAGTGTGGGGGAGGAACGATCTCCTCAGTCTGTCAGTGGAGCAGGACGGTGACAGCAGTCTGTCACTGAAGCTGCTCCTCTGTCTGGAGATGATACTGTTTAGTAGATGCAGTGGATTCTCCATGACTGACAGGAGCCTGCTCAGCACCCATCACTCTGCCACAGATGTCAAACTGTCCAGCTCCATGCCTACAATAGAGCCTGCCTACCTCACCAGTTTGTCCAGGTGTGAGGTGTCCTTCTTCTTTATGCTGCCTCCACAGCACACCACCGTGTAGAAGAGGGCACTCGCCACAACCGTCTGATAGAACATCTGCAGCATCTTATTGCAGATGTCTAAGGACGCCAGTAAGTAGTGTTTATAAAGTTAAGTATTCAAGATCAGGGAGCATATGTGAGAGGAAGTAAGATTGTTATTGTTCTGATTTGGCCTTGCCATATGCTAGCAGTTGTAGAGGATACAGCATTTTCTTTGAAACAGAAATCTGCCTCCATCCAGTTCTTTCTGTTCCTAAAAAGATCTATCCATCTTAGAAAAGAAACCTTGTTACAATATTATTTTGCCAAAACTTTAACTCTGCTTATATTTTTAAGTTAATCACAGACCAGGGCTTGAAAAGGGCATTTGGAAATTGGGAGACTGGGACAGCTAATCCACTAGATCATAGTTTCTTAAACTATGGAGGTAACAAGTTGCCAGCTTTTTGGTCACACAGAAATGTGAATCACTGTTTTACTCAATCTGAAAGGGTTGCACATAGTTTACAAAGTGTCTCGTGGTGGCTCGATTGAAATTGCTCTATTTTGGCTGTCAACAGCAATTCACCAAGGCAGGCACTCCCCGCTGATCTGACGGTTATTATAGATTGGATCTCGAAGATTGGGTCATAAGAAAAAAAAAATTTGAAGAAACACTGCACTAAATAATCAGGGTAAAGGAAACCAGTTAGTGAAAGACCAGCCCAGCAACAGGACTTATCTTGTGTTTTCAGGATCTACCAGTAATTATCTCTACATGTATTTAAGTTTAATAAAAGGCTATAAACTGGATAACCTTTGGCATAATTTGTGGTGTGGAGAGATACTGTAAGGATTTACTATCCATATACAGTATATAATTCATAAAAGGGTCGAGATTACTACTAGGCTACAAAATATAAATCAAAGTGGACGAAAATAACGACTTTTTTCCCAGAGCTCAGCAGTCCCTGCCTGTCTCTCTAGCAGCCCAGTTGCTATGCAACCTGGGAATGAAAGTAAAATGTGTGATCTGTTTATTCCAAAAATGTGTCTTCCTGTTGGTATGAGGTTAGTGCATATTTAGCTTATGTTCTCTAAGATTATATATGGGCTTTCCTATGGTATAGGAGAGGATTAAAGCTAAAGCATTTTATTTTTGTTTGTAACAAGATTAGCTAGTCGTCCTTCATTGATCTTGGTACACTTAAAACATTGACTTTTTATTTCTTATGAAACTGTGATTCAAAAAGCTTTGACAAAATGATTGCTATCATAGGAATGTTGTGCCTGTTACATTAAAAGTATTAAACATCACAGGCCAATGAGTGGTAACTTAGATGGCAATTTGCTTCAGAAGCCCATGTTAGGCATTGAGGTCTCAGGCACTACACTGCTAGGGTATATATAAAGCCTTACAGAAATAGGAGCAGTTATTTGAGATGACTGACCCTCAGACAGTTATCTGAGATGCATGAAACTGGTTACATGTGTTGTTGAGTATACTAAAAGGCAATACATAAGCCAACCAGATTAAGAAAAATAAGGCTACAGTATAGAAAGTATCTTTAGAAAATGGGGATAAGAAACGGCAAGTCATGAAGGTGGCAAAACATCCCTTTTGCTAACTCTGTGTGACCCATTGAACCTTGGTTGATCTACTTCTGTTCCACTTGTAAAAAATATGTAAACAATTATTCACTTCATTTAACTATATTAATCAAGTGTGAACTTGGCCCCGGACACAGGCAGACGGACAACATAGTTCACCCAACACACTTTTATTTACAATATTTATAGTTTTAACTCGGTGCACTTCCCAGTGCCTCCAGCACTGTTCCCCCAACTGTCCAGGCCTCACAGTCCTTTGTGCCTTTCTCTCTTGACCGCCTCCCGTCCTCTCTCCAGCTCTGTCCACTTTCACCCGACATCCACTGCTGACTGGAGGGAGACGGCCCCTTAAATGGGAACCCGGATGGGCTCCAGCTGCTCCCCGGCAATCAGTCCTAGCCACACCCCAGTGTGGCGGAAGTGCCGGCTGTGCACCCGGAAGCCGTCCGGGTGTCCCCGGTCGTCTTCCCCCCAGCACTTCCTGGTGTGGCGGAAGTGCTGGGCTCCAGGGATATGCAGGCATTGGGGCGCCGCCTGGCGGTGGCCACGGGTCCCTACAGGGCTGGGCTTCCAAGCCCCCAACCCGAGGCCCCCAACATAACCAGGACGGACGCCCCCTCACGGTCTGGAGGAGGCACAAGCCCTCCTCTGGTCCTCCTGGGCGTCCCGGCCGGGCTCCAGCCCCGGCCGGGGACCACACAAGTTAAATACTAATTAAAACATACCCTTCTCTATCTGTGAATAAAAAAATGTAAATCACTGTGAAAATATATTCCTAGCTTGTTTTTAATGATGGCAGTGTACACTCTTCAATAAGAGCAACTAAAAGACGCCAAGGGTGAAACAGTGGAAGCTAATTCTTTTTAGCAAATTCACAAAGGTGCAGATGATATGTTTTGTTCTTGTCTCTGTTGGCAGAGTTCCAATCTGTGCACCCTACACAAGGTAGCAGCAGCTTTGAGAGGAACTGGAATAAGGAGATGCTGCTCAATTGAAAATGTCCAGCCAAGTGCCAGAACCAATAAGACTAATAGTTAAGCCAACGCTTAAGCAAGACAACAGACAACACAATAATTAACCATAGTGCCCAGAATGCAAGAATCACAGTCAGGAAACAATGAAGGAAAGTTTGGTAAACAAAATATAAAACGGAACACATAACCAGAGCCAAAATTGTAAATAGTAGTCAAAAAGAAGGGCAACATATTCATAAGCAGGACTTCAAACAGAATAAACTGTCAAGATCTTTTGGGTTGAATCCAATGAAGGACAATCAAAAACTGCATAACACAACCATTAAACTCTTGACCTAGAAATATTTCATGCTATACATGTAGCAACAGCTTAGCAACTGTCCACAAAATACTTCTCTAAATGACAGCACCTATAAAAGAAATAAAATGGTATTGCAGGAGAACACTACTCATTTTCAACATTGTTAAAAATCTATCAAGTGATAAGGGACAATGTCCCACAGGATTATTGTGAGTTTAAGGATTGCCAGTGGATTCAGAATGCTCTGCCAGAGAATATTCAAAAGGAATGAGCAAGAAGTCAGAAGCCAGAAAGACAAAGGTATTCTAAGTGACTGAAACAAAAAGGTGAAACCAAGGGCTGTAAATTGGAAAACCAAAGGAGAGTCAAGAAAACAAAAGAAAAGATCACCATGTAGCAGCACTACTTAAAATAGCCTACAACTCCCAGCAGCCCCAGCAGTATTACACCACTGGGCAGAATCAGAGGGTGCAGGGTTTGCTGGGAAGAAGATTAATCAAGAGGGCTCTTTAAAAAGGAGCCAAAACAGACCCTGGGGGAGAGTTCTGATCATCTATCAATTTTTGTTTCTATTCATCACACACGCCATTGGATTATAACTACAACTACCCTGGATTATAGTAGTGTCTGAATGTATGTGTTGTCCTGTGCCTGCTTGTCAGTGTGGATCTATCTTGGTTGTTTACGTCTTCATCTGGGGAGCACTCCCAATCATATCAAATCTATATCCTGCATGGGAACCTGGTAGGACAAAACTTTACATTTTCTTCAGAGGGCTGTTCACAGGGTTTTTCATTTTACTCATTCACTGTGTAGGAGGAGGACAGGAATCCTGCCTGGGAAAGGGAATGGTTTCATATGCAGATGGGAGGCCAGAGAGAAATGACAGATGGACTGGCCAGCTGGACAAGAAAATAACTTTATACCCAGCCAGTATATATTAATGGATGGACCAGAGATAGCCAGATATCAGGGACAGTTCCTTCCCCCATACACCAGGTGGCAGTGGTCCTCCCAAGGGCAACCCTGTTACAGTTCCTGGGTGCTGATAGAGAGCATTTTCTTAAAGACAAATAAATGCTTCCGGGAAGACATGGTGAGGAACCGGGAGCATTCCGGGGTCCAGTTAAAAAAGTAGCCTGCTTCCTTACATCAAAGACTCAGAGTCAGGAGACAGCAGGCAACACTCAACTGGAGGATGGAAGGAGGAAGAGTTTGTTATTTGTGTATTTGCAACTGGTTTTTAGAAAGTTGTTTTAGAAAAGGTGCTTTTGGATAAATAAATGTTGTTTACTTTATCTTAAAAGTGCTGGGCATTACTGTGTCTTTGGTTTGGGGCCCAGTGGCCCCCCTACTGATTACAAAGACAATCTGTTCCTGTTGTACTGTACTTTGTTCGACTTTTTAGTTAGTATTAATTGTTTATTGAGTAGTGTCTATTGATTTGTTCAGTTTTGTGTATGTAAATAATTATCATTTTCTGGTAACTGGGCAAGTATGTGAATGTTTTCATGTAATATTGTTTTTTTCTTCATTATTTAATATATTTTTTATTCATGAGCCACTAATCGGTGTCTTTGTGTGTGAGTGTATGCATGCCAGGTCAAGACTGGGTGTGTTCCTGTGGTCCCTGCAATAAAATAAACAAATTACTGTATTTAGACAGTATGAATCTTAGCGTCCCCATGACTGCTACAACCACCTAACTGCCCGATTTTCCAACCAGATTTGGCACCAACTGAAGAATAAAGGTTTGTTTTATCCACTGAGGGATTTAACCAAAAAATAATTGGCTTGACCCTGGGGTTGACCTGAAGTCACACGAAAGATGCCACCAATCAGGGAGCACAAAGTGCCAAGGTGCTGCTGCAACAGCAAGTTAAAGATGGATAATATGATGCACTGGTGAAAGACTTGTGCATTCACGATTATGTGATGACTAAGTGCTAAAAAAGTAAACATAAAACACAAATTTTATTTAAAAAAAAACTCAAAAATCATTACATAAAGCACCAAAAATGGGACCATGAGATTTTTTTTTACTTCTAAAGCCCCTAAAACCAGGCCAAATGGATTTCAATGAGAATTTATAAAATCAATCTAAAACAAAAAGCATGATGATGACACAACCTTTCTTCAGACTCCCTTCTGTATTTTATAGTTGTTATAACCTTTTGTCCCAGAATCAGAAAATCAGGTGAAGTCATTTTTCACTACTAGCATGAGAATCCACTTTCTCATCTCAAGCCTAATAGAACACCCCAGATTTTGCTGGAACTATATAAAGCACATTTACAAGATGATTGTGATTTATAAAGGTAAATTGTGTAGAAGTGTGCATACACCTTACATATTTACTCTTTGCCTTATGTAAATTTTCACACTCCATTCCACTTAAAATTTTATAATGAGAACCTTGGAGAAGATGGTCTGAGTCTGAACTGAGCCAAGGTCAAAACCAGAAAGTCAACAGGAAGACTGATATGTCAGTTGTAATAAAGTATAAAAGACACAGGTCAGATCAGGTTGGAGAGCATACACTGGGACAGTGCATTTACACCCTCCAGAAATGACCCCTCTATCTACCACAGCCAGGTGTTACGTGGGCATACCCTTGGCCTGGCAACCACTTGGGTCTTCAACAATGAGGATCCTACAAGGCAGATGACCCTCGGGGAATCTCGCCACATGGCCATAGTGCCATAACTGATGTTCAGGTAATGTACCTCATTCGGCACTCTGTGAGCAACTGCTCATTCAACACAAAGTCAAACCAGCGCTACCCAGGGATTCTCCAAAGAGACACAATACCGAAAGTCACTGGAGAGCGTCCATGTCTTACAATCATATAGTAAAACAGGAAGCACCAGGATTCTAAAGACTTGGACCTTTGTCCTGTTGCATAGATAGACCCTCAATGCTCTCCTAATCCGTCAACTGACTTCATAGGAAGAGTCACCAGAGACATGAATGTCACTGCCAAGGTAAGTAAACCTCTCGACAAGGTCGACACTCTCTCCGCAGACAGACACACTGCTGATGGCTGTGCCCAAGATGTCATTAAAGGCCTGGATCTCGGTTTATATTCAGGACACTCATGAGCCCAGACATTCAGACTCCTCACTCAGTCACTCAAAAGCCCCGATCAGAGCCTCCATTGGCTCCATTAAGATCACATTGTCCCCCCACCCCACATATAATGAAATAAATAAAAGTGGTAGGTAAATAAAAAACAATTCTAGACAATAGAGGTAGTAATAACAGCTAAGAAAAGGCAGGGGCTGGTGAACCAAGTCATGGGTTCCATAAATGATTGCAGATTTCTGGTCCTGCATATATTTATACAGTATATTGTTCAGGGCAGAAGAGGTGGTACCTCCAATTTGTGACCAGAGGAAGTGACATCAGTATTCTTGGAAAGTTATAGTCATGGAGGTAAAAACAGTGAAGCTGTTACTGGCAATGTGCTCTCCTGCTCAGAAGTGGCATTTCACTTTTCATAGACCTTCTGCTTCACCCTGCTTGTGTGTGTCATATAAAGGGCTAAAGGAAACATGGAAGTCAGGGACACAAAGAAGGTTAATACCAAAAGGAACCTGACACTATGCCTACTTGGAAGAGAAACTAACGTTAAGAAATGTTTTCTGAAAGTTATATTCACCAAAGAATGCCAACACACTGGTTGTCGTCAAATTTATATTGGAAGCCACGTGACTGTCATGGTACAGCCATGGTTGTTGTTTATTTGATCTTTTTGTTATCATTTTAATATAATATAACATAGTATGTTACTGTTTTTGGTTTTGTTTTGTCTTTGTATTTATGTAACAAATATGGCAATATGTACAGATGGCAATAATGACCCTTTAAAAGGGAAAATGTTTGATTTACGTATGTTCGCACTCCCTAAAAAAGTAATGTCAACATGTGAAAATGAAGAAGTCAAAGTTCTAGTTTTGGAACCACAAAGAGTGCTGTGGGAGAACAAATTGAACTAAAAAAAAATATTTAACAAAAATAAAATGTAAAAATAAATTGAGCAATATACCTTTAAAAATATCAATAATCTTGTAAATGTGCTCCCCATGACGTTTTTGCACTTAGTTGACGATTTTATGGTGTCCCACGAAGCATCAAGCGCCGAGAGGAAATGACACACAATTCACGATCAAGGGGTTTGGGGGATTGGAGACTGACTATGCAGGTTCTGCTCCATGCTCCCACTTCCACATTTGGGAGCCCTCGAACCCAACACCGTCGGCAATGTAACCAGATGAGCTGGTCTATGATTGAGCAAGGGGATGGTGCAAGTGCTTTTATTACAAAAAAGTCAAAACCAAAAAGTGTTCAAAACTGTGCAAAAAAAAAGGCAAAAATCCCAAAGGTTTAAAACAAGGCTAAAACATGAGAATTAAAAAAACCTGCAGCTGTCATAGGGACCACACCAGCTAAACACAGCTCCTTCCCAGTCTCACCTATGGTTTGCTCAGCTGGAGAGACTTCAGTTGCTGCGGTCCTCACACTAACGACTTCCATCTTGGATGCCTCCACCGGCGTCTGCCAGACCACACAGGGTTGGTTGTCCTCCTGTCTTCCTTCTCACGTATGTAGTCATCCCTCCTTCGCTCCACATGGGACCCCTGACCGCATTGACCTCTCACTTTCAGCTGGCTTGCTCGTCTATTCTATTCCGCCTTGATGCTGATCTTGCTCTCACTATGTAAGCCTCTCTCTCGTTTCTTCTCCTTCTTTCTTTTCTTTTTTTTTTTTTTTTTCCTTTTTCTGTGGTCCGCCTCATTCTTATAAGGCTCTGTGGGCACAGCGCATCAATCATTCACCACAGGAAGCCGATTTTCAATTGAGAATGATTGCACTCTCACATGCAGGTGCAACTTGCCCCAATTACCTCATCAACTCCCCGTGGTTGCACGATCGCACTCACGGAGACTGACACAGCAAAACAGATTATTTAAGAACTGGCCTTTCAATCAGAAATGTGGACCCGCTGTACCACAGAGACCCTCATGAAGTAATGGGTGCCTGCTAATGAAACGCAGTTGACGCTCTTTGTCTCATGATAACATTTGTACTGCAGTTAAAAAACAATTGCGCCACACAGTTAAAATTGCTGCGCTACTGCCAGGGCCTCCTGCAGGAGAGATGGACATATCAATCACATCTCAAAGTCAATGACATTTCACAATCAGGGCTTGCACAGAACGCAATACTGGACCTTGCCCTTATTCTACAGATCATTGTGAGGTCTAAATTCCATTCTCTGCAAAAAAAATGATTTGCCTTTATTAACACACCATGTATATTTGTGTGGCTCATTCATAGGTGACAACTGTGCCCACATTGCTTGATTCTTTTCATATCATAGAACTAAAGAACTAATTAATAAATGACCTACAAATGGCAGCACACGATTGCACCACGATAAAGTCGGACAACGCACCTCACTCCATTTTAGTGATTGGCAGTGCGGCCTTCTTCTTTGCTGCATCCTCTGAAATGCCATCTCGCCCCCCAAGTTGGAAACCCCCGTTTTAAAGAATTAAAATAATAGCAGACATTAGAAAACTTACAGAAATATTCCAGAATGTGAAAGAGTAACAATTATGCAAGGATGTTGCTTGTGGGACTGCCTTTTGGCAGGATAACCCCTGCAGTAGCCATAGTTTAGGGAAATCAAAATTTATTATGCAATTAAACTTCTATTTTTCTCCTATTATCATCCCAGTCATATAAAGGGCTATAATCAATGAAAATGAACTAAACAGCTTTCATTATATCTAACATCTAAGAAAATTCAAACTGTAATATATTACACAGTTCCAAAATAAATTCTTCATGAAATATTTAATACTTTCTGCCCAAATGTGGTTAAGTATATAACATCTGTTAGAAGTGTGTGCCATACTTTGGCCGCTTTCCCATCAAGTAGTTATTTATTACACTAGCTGGAGAAAAAAAACATGGCAGCTTCAGCTGGACGTGCAGATGTGGCTATCGCATGAGAACAGTTCCCTCTGCTGCTTGAACGTATAAATGCATGAAGATTTTCATTCACAAAATAATGCACTATTTATTAAAACTTGTTTTCCATCCATCCATCCATTTTCCTAACCTGCTTATAAAAGGACAGGGTTGCAGGGGTTACTCATTTTTGAAACCACATCTTCTTTTGGAACAATTTGCTCACTTTTTCTCATTTTTAACATCAGTATTAGCTTGTATTAAATAGCACATGTCACAGTTTGGATGTCTGGTATGGAAGCTCTAATACAGTGGCTCCACATACAGTTTGTGGGGGGGCTTCAGGTAGAATAGGGTGGTCCTAACCCCACAGTTGACAAAATCCTCATAATAAATTGGAATCTGTTATGTTTTATTCAGGGTTTCTTCCATGGCTGATGTTTACCTTTATCTTTTTTTTTGGTCATTTTTCAATCTAAATATTTTTTTATAACTATTTCTGTTAATATTGTCTGGTCAGTTATCATTTATTTGATATGTGTAATGTATTTGTGTTTTTGTTATGTTTAGAATTATTCAGGTACTGTTTCTTTAAAGAGACTGGGCCAGCTGTCAATCTCTGTTGTGTTCCCAGCGCCACAAGGGCTGATGGGATACGCAATCCCTCACAGTGATGGAGTAGACAGAGACAACAGCAGCGGGCAGAGTAAAGGTGAGGATGTGGTGTGGATCACTCCAGCTATAGTCCATGTGTTCACATGTGTTTTATTAACCAGGTCATTCACAAAAACCAAGTTTCTAAAATGCCAGGTAAACCCTTATTACAGTTAGTGAGACCAGGATATTCGCTTTTGAGAAACCATGTTAACACACGTGAGTAGTTATTTGGACATGTATAGTGTGATGGACAGCCGGCAGCTCACCCTGGCCAACACACCCAGGACGCTAGATGGTGACTTCCCTGTAACATAGCGGTGCCCCAGATTCCCGCAGGGCACTATGGGAGATGGAGTTCGGAGTGCACAGCCCTGCTGGGTACCGTGGGTGCTGTCAGGTGACAATGCAGGGAGACACTTCCGTCCCCATGACCTGGGAGTACTTCCAGAATGAAGAAAATAGAATTCTTCATCTGACCCTGAAGTGCTGACGAATCACATGGATGGAAGGACAGAAGCACTTCCGAGTCAAGGACTGCAAAAAGAACTGGTGGAGACCCAGCAATCGAGTCAGAGTTGGGAGGGAGTGTAGCAGAGCTTACTGGGAGGAGAGGAGGAAAATTATTGCATTGATTTGGTGTTTATTGTGTGCTGGATGGATGTGGTGCTTTGGAGGCACTATTTTGGAAAAGAAAGGATTAAACATCTGCTTACTGCTTTTAAACTTGTGTCCAGAGCATCTATCTGTTGGGTTTCATGGGGCAACAGTGCCCTCTAACATCCACAATAGTAAACCCTTAACCGGGATACAGTTGGTATGCAAATGTCTGTTGTACTCTTTTAGCCTACACGTGTCTTTGCTTTGTATTTGCTTTCTGCAGCCACGGGTAGAAAATGGTGGCAGCGTCCTCAAAGTAAAACATCCTGAGGCAAATGCTTAGGTGATCACGTTATGCCTTCTCTTGGTTGAAATGATCGTCTCAGTATTTCAGAAACTGGTTAATTTACGTTGATGTGGTGAACATACACTACTGAACTCAGCAGCACAATGTCAGGAGAAGGGTAATGTGTTAAAAGTAACGTCCATTATGTAGCCAGATTACTTTTTAAAGTATCGAGTAACCTAACACTACACTTTGTTACCACCAGGGGGCATCACTGAGCCCCAATCCTCAGACACAATAATGTCCAACACGATATCGGGATAAAATAAAAGGTAATTATTCACCCTAGACACCTTTTAACAATTACCCACACAAAGATCAATGAACAAACCGCAATACAAAACCAGTTCATCCTCCTGCTATCCTCCAATGGAGTTGCTGCCTGATGTGAGGTGGTGGGCTTCTTTTCAAGCTGGACCTGGGAATGCTTCCAGTACCATAGCATGTCTTTTTGGAAACACTTTCAGGTCATATGGAAAGCAGGGAGGGCCTCCCCCAGCAGCACCCTTCACTGGTTCCCAGCTACCCCGACAGGGTTGCATTTCCAGACTAGGGTGTTGTACCGTGTTAGCCATTATGGATGTAGTGAGAAGTCAAGCAAAATGACACCTTTTATTGGCTAACTAAAAAGATTACAATATGCAAGCTTTTGAGGCAACTCATGCCCCTTCTTCAGGCAAGATGTAAAATGTCAGATGTCCTGAGATGCCCCGAAAGCTTTCAAATTGTAATCTTTTTAGTTAGCCAAATAAAAGGTGTCATTTTGCTTGACTTCTCACAGACTCCAACTTGCAACCACCCCTGTGGGTTTCCCAAGTGGGCTTCCACAAGAGGACCACAGCCACCTGCTGTTGGTGAAATGGAACTGCTCCCAACTTCCGGCTTAGGCTGGTCCAACCATCATATTATTCTCGCTGGGCATAAAATTGTTTCTATGTCCAGCCGGCCAACCCATCTGTCCTTCTGCTCTGACCTCCTGTCCAGGTAAGACGGTCCTGGGTCAATCTCTTGGCACAAAGTGTTATGATTAAGGTCCCCGCATGACGCTCCGTGGCCAATCTCTTTTGTCTCGCGGGTCTTTTAAGTGTCTTCCGTGATCTTCACGTGAAGATCACGTCTCGTATCCCTAGTGTTTCTCTCCAGGATTTTTTTTTGTAATAGAGAGATGAATGGAGTCAACTGATCTCATTCATTTAGGAAAGGTCATTCCAAAGTCTGGGTGCTATACAGCTAAAGACCTTGTCACCCATAGAGTGCAGGTTAGTGTGGGGCACAACAAGATTACCAGAATCAGAGGACCTTAGTGATGAAGAGGATCACTGATGTAGTTCAGTGTGAGGCCATTTAAAGCTTTGTAGGTTAATAATAGAGTTTTATATTCAATCCTGTAAGACACAGGGAGCCAGTGGAGGCGGAGCAGGATGGGTGTTTTTGTGCTCGCTGTTGCAGCCTGTGAAGGGAGTTTTGTAGCAGAGTTTTAAACCAACTGGAGCTGTGATATAAGATTTGAAGGGGGGCCTGGCGGTAAGGTAATAAAAGCATGGACAAGTTCAGTACAGTAGACCCCCGCAATATTGCAGTTCAGGATTCACAGTCTCAGTCTTTCACGGATTTTTCCTTAGAACCTAACTATTAATTGTTAGCGGAAAGCACAAATGTCCTCCGCAATTTTTTATGGCTTTTTTCGTGGCAATATGGTGCTGTAGAGAGAACAGGAAGCAACTGCCGAGGGAAACGTGGTTTGGGATGGTGAAAGTAGCCAATCCGAGAGCGTTATTCATTTCTCCTTGCTGCTGATTGACTGCTGCCCTGTGACGTGTCTCCAGCTGAGTGATTTCCATTTTGTTATTGTATTAATTTTGTTACTCTTAAACGCACAAGATGTCGCCGAAACACCCTGCACCTTCTAAGGCTTCTCGCACTGAGCCTAAGCGCCAGAAAAAGTTTAAAACACTCCAGGAGAAGGTTGAACTACTGGATTTGCTTCGGGAAATAAAAAGTTAAGCTGCAGTAGCACGCCACTAAGGCATTAATGAAAGCACTGTACGCTACATAAAGAACAACGAAGCAGCGATCTGGAGTACTGTATCTGTAAGTTTCTGTGATAGTGCCAAAAAGGTAACGACCGTAAGGAATAAAAATATCGTCAGGATGGAATCTGTCTTGGCATTGTGGATCACCAACTGCAGGAAGAAGACCATCCCCTTGGACAGTAACATCATCCGTGAGAAAGCATGGAAATTGTACCAGCAGTTTGCTACAGGAGACAATGTAGAAGGTACCAAAGAACCGCAACCATCACCATCAACAGCACCGGAGCCTGAAGATTTTCAAGCCAGTAAGGGATGGTTTGATCATTTTCAGAAGTGATTTACAAGGGATGATTGAAGCATGGGATTCCTATATGGTTCGGGCTCTCACAGTTAATAATGGCATCGATGCTGCCATTCAGACATATAAAATGCTCCTCACTACCATGAAGAAACAACGACAGCAACTTCCCATCACAATGTTCCTGAAACCTATAATGAAAAGCCAGCATGAACCCCACCAGAAGAAGACCCGTCCAAAGATATGACTCCTCCTGAAGAAGAGGCGCCATCTGAGGAGTTTTAAATCCTCTGCACAGCTACTTCATCATCATCATCATCATTCATCATTGGTGAGTACCCGTACATTTTACTGTATTTTAATTAAATGAAACTATTATGCATTTACTTATAACAAAGAAAATGACAGCACATACCAAAGAAAATGCGCTTGCATGAATTATATTATGTATAGCGGTAACATCGGTATTTTACATTCTAGCACCTTTACATTCTGTTTTTAGGTAATGTATTAAGGGAATTTTTTTAGGTAATGTATTAATGTATTAGGCTGAGTTTGCAACGAAATTAAAGTGCTTTGGGGGCATGCTGTATTTAGGGTTTAAACTATAAAACTAGGCATTTAAAAGGCATTTTTAATCACATCCAAATGTTGAGGGTTTTCACAATTTGTGGGTGCTCTAGGAACGTAACCCCCGCGGATTTTGAGGGTATACTGTATTGGAAAAGGAGAGGAATTAGTGAATCTTCTTACAAAGGTGGAAGTAAGAAAGTCTTTTTTTTATTATTGATTTTAATAAAATCAAATAGCATTCCATACATATAAGTCAAATTTTACAAAAAAAAGTTTGAAACAAATCAACCTCCACCCCTAAGAAAGAGCTAAGCCAGCAGAGTAAAACTTAAAACTAGTAAAAAATAAGTAAATAGATAAATTAATAGAAAGTCTTATAATGTGACTAGCAAAATACCCGTGCTTCGCAGCGGAGAAATACTGTGTTAAAGAAGTTATGAAAAAGAAAAGGAAATATTTTAAAAATAATGTAACCTGATTGTCAGTGTAATTGTTTTGTCACTGTTATGAGTGTTGCTGTCATCAAGGATTTGATTATCATTATTTCTTTCAATCAGGTTCGTATTTGGAGGATGTGTTGTGTTCAAGTTATATCTCGTGTTTGTCAACCGTTGTAAAGATAACAGGTTTCATTCATCAAAGTGTTCACTACCCAAATCGCTACTCGTGAATCTAAGATGTTTAACAGACATTCCCGGTATTAACTTGTGGATTTGCCTGCGAGTATTTAGCAGCAGCGTCTCTATTAA
>JANRMT010062828.1:5112574-5128455 GCA_026402145.1 Polypterus bichir lapradei | reverse complement strand
ATTTGCCTGCGAGTATTTAGCAGCAGCGTCTCTATTAAGTTGTGGATTTGCCAGCGAGTATTTAGCGACAGAGTGTCTATTAACTTGTTGATTTTTCTGTGAGTATTTAGCGGCAGCTTCTCTATTAAGTTGTGGATTTGCCTGTGAGTATTTAGCAACAGCGTGTTGTGGTCCCCGGCCGGGGCTGGAGCCCGGCCAGGACGCCCAGGAGGACCAGAGGAGGGCTTGTGCCTCCTCCAGACCGCGAGGGGGTGTCCGTCCTGGTTATGTTGGGGGCCTCGGGTACAGGGCTTGGAAGCCCAGCCCTGTAGGGACCCGTGGCCACCGCCAGGCGGCACCCCGATGCCGGAGTATCCCGTGTGGGACCCGGTCGGGGCTGGAGCCCGGCCGGGACGCCCAGGAGGACCAGAGGAGGGCTTGTGCCTCCTCCAGACCGCAAGGGGGCGATCGCCCTGGTTGTATTGGGGGCCACGGGTAGAGGGCTTGGAAGCCCAACCCTGTAGGGGCCCATGGCCACCGCCAGGCGGCGCCCTGGTGCCTAAGGAACCCTGGAGCCCAGCACTTCCGCCACACCAGGAAGTGCTGGGGGGAAGACGACTGGGGACACCCGGACAGCTTCCGGGTGCACAGCCGGCACTTCCGCCACACTGGGGTGTGGCCAGGACTGATTGCCGGGAAGCAGCTGGAGCCCATCCGGGTTCCCATTTAAGGGGCTGTCTCCCTCCAGTCGGTAGTGGATGTCGGGTGGAAGAGGACAGAGCTGGAGAGAGGACGGGAGGCGGCCAAAAGAAAGGCACAGAGACTGTGAGAACTGGACATTGGGGGAATCGGTGCTGGAGGCACTGGGGTGTGTGAGTGCACAAAAACTTGTAAATAGTGTAAATAAACGGTGTGTGGTGGAACCATGTTGTCTGTCTGCCTGTGTCCGGGTCCCAGTCCACAGTGTCTATTAACTTGTGGATTTTTCTGCGAGTATTTGGTGGCAGCATCACAAAGTTGTTTCCGTCTAGCTGCATCAGAAAATGTACCACAACATCTGACACGCCTCCTTTTTACTGTTTTCTCACAGCTTGGATTGTTGCTGTCATAATCGGTTTGAGTTTCATAGTTTGTTTCAGTTACGTTAGTATTTGCAGGACTTGTATTGAAGTGACATTCAGCATCTGTCAAGTGTTGTAAACATACAACTGGCTTCATCGATAACTTCACATCCAGCTTTTGAGAGTTGAAACATTCAGAAACGTCAAAGCGTCCACTACTCAGATTGTCACCTGTGAATCTAAGATGTTTAAGAGGCATTGGCGGTTGTCCAAAGGTGTAAAATATTTGGCCATTTCGGTACACTTAAGCATTTCACTCTTCTAGTGCTCCGTGTAGTATAATTATCTCCTGTACCGTCATCAGTCCACACCTTGAACCTGTCCCAGTCATTCAATACATAAGACACAATGTTCCTCCGGATATCAAGAGTGAGCCTGATATGGCCGTGCAATATGTAACAAAGAGAATGGAAAAGGCAGGTGCCATCTCCGGGCATGGAAACCACTCGGTAAGTGACAGTTCTTTGATCGATGGTGATCACCTCGATAGACATGTTAATGGGGGTACGGTTGGAACGAAAAAGGAAATGGGTACCTGAACAGTAAACTAAGTCTAAAATACCTACACAATAACTATAAGCGTAATAAATGAACAATAAAACAGCGGAGAAGCCGTGGATTAAATAAAAAGGCTGCAGTTATCAGCAAGGAGACACGAATACCGTGGCGAAGCAAGGAAGGGAATGAAGAGACTGGAGCAACGGACGGCCTTATATGGGCAGGCAGCCAATTACGTGGGAGGCGTGGGGATGGCGACCGAGCTGCAGGCTATGGACGTATATATGTATGTAAGTAGGATTTAGTTATGACCGTTACGCGTAGAATTTCGAAATAAAACCTGCTTAACTTTTGTAAGGAAGCTGTAAGGAATAAGCCTGCCAAATTTCAGCCTTCTACCTACACGGGAAGTTGGAGAATTAGTGATGAGTGAGTCAGTGAATCAGTGAGGGCTTTACCTTTTATTAGTATAGATGAATGTGTGTAGAATAAGAAAGGGAGGAATAAAAAATGACATCAACATTCCATGCAGAAGAAGGTCTGATGAGATCACCAATAAGAGTGGGTTAAAAGGACATTTTGTGACAATTAACAAAAGCTCAGTTTTCTTACAGTTTTTTGCTAAACAGTTATATTCCATCCACATTTTAATTCCTCTGAGGCAAGTGACAAAGCTTTGATGAAGTTTCACTTTTAACATTGAAATAGATCTGAGTATCATCTGCATAAAAATGACAACCCAGTCCAAAGCCCCGAATGATATGGCCAAGCATGTAGATACAGAAGAGCAGAGGGCCGAGCACAGAGCCCTGAAGACCTCCTTGTGTGACTGGCGCTGAGCTGGACCTGCTGTTACCAACACTAGCAGACTCTTGCCTATCAGTCATATAGGACTCAAACCATTGCAGGGCAGTGCCAGAGATACCAAGAATATTCTCCACTGTGGATAGCTGATTAACGTGGTCATCAGTATCAAATGCTAGTAGAATTCATATGCTGGTTTGCCCAGAGTCTGTTGCCATAAGTAAGTCATTTGTTACCTGAAGCAGAGTAGTTTCATAGTTCTGCTGTGCACATAAACCAGACTGAAAGGGTTCCATCAAATTATTACAAGTTAAGTAATTGGTGAGTTGGGAGGCTACAGCACAACAAAGCTTTTGACAAAAGGTAAGTGAGAAATAGGCCAAAAATGGTTGAGATTATCGGCATCAAAACCAGACTTTTTTAAAGTTGGGGTTACAGAAGCAATATTCAAAGTAACTGGCACAGAGCCAGAGTCAAGGGATGTATTTATTATTGTTGTAACATTCAGGTTTATGTTATGAAGGCAGATTTGACAAGTGTGTACTCATGTAGTAGGCCTCGGTTACAGAGCAGGTTATTAATAAATTAAAATGAAACTGGTGAAACTTTGGAAAAGGAGTGGAGAGGACAGGGAAGACAGAGAACATTATAAAAGGAGGATGGTTTTGAATTATTTAGGTTTCAAGCCTTGTTGGCAAGGCTTTTGTAGTGGCAGATTTCACTACTACTCACTACAAACTTTTTAGCAAGTTGTTCCCAGACATATAATCTCATTTGAGAATCATGTCTGGCCCTGCAAAACTAGTGAATGGATGAAAGACTTACATGTTAAATATGTTAAAGAGAAATAAAACAAGTTTATTAATGGTTGGTGTGCAATGAGTTGTCATTGCTGGATTTCCATGAGTTCCTCCATAGTTACCCACAACTGTTTCCTTACTGATATTGTGTGGTGCTCCGGGAGGGAGTGTATTAGGAAGTTTGCCACCATAGTCCCCACAACTATTTCAGTTGTGTTTTTGCCCAGGCACAGTCATGGGGCATCTTTACTCTATAAATCAAAAGCTTCAGGGGCACTTGGGATCAAACTGCCAGTCCAAGCAGCACTGGCCCTGAAAGGAAGGGGAAAGTCCATAACATGCAAGGATCTCAAGCTTAAGGGTGGGATGGTCCACGGTGATGTTTTCTTCAGGATTATAATATGCCCACTGAACTTCTCCTGTGAGAAATGAGGCGAGTAAATGTGTCATTCTCGTGTTGGCCAACGTTGATCAGCACAATGTTGAGTGGTGGCCTGCTCAAAAATGAGAAGATAGGCCTCTACGTTGTCCCATGCCAGTCCTTGATTGTGCACTGGAGCTGAGACACGCTTCTGCCACTGCAAATTCCATCTGTAGTTGGTTGACTTGGTCAGCCAGTTGCTGCAGGGCTTCTGTTAAGTTCACTGGATCATTCATTTCGACACAAATCCTGCCAACTACACCAAGTTGTGGGCAGTGGAAGGAACACTCTGTGCTCTTACAAAGTGTTGGGTTGCCAGCTAAGTCATACTGAACTGATGCTGCAAACAGCATTCCACGTCTAGAGGTCATTCTCATTCTCAGCTGCTCAATGGTGCTAAAATAAATATAACCTGCCTGTATGGCTAAGGTAAATGAAGCTTTTGTTCAGTGTCAAAAGTCTGGGGAGCTCTATCCTTTTCTAATGTTCAGGTCCAAATGAGACATGATTTGCAGGGGAGTTTCCCTTTAATAGCGGTCCCACCAGAAGGGCTGTGGTCAGTAATCCTCAGGGAGAGTCTTCTGTGGGCTGAGGAAGAGAAAAGAGACAAGCTGGTTAGTGGCAACACCCCCTCACACCCCTTGAGGTGGCCCCAGACATGCATGTGTAACACTGGGTATGATTAAGGAACCTCTAGTGATAGTCTGCTGATGGCATATAAGACTGTTGCAGTCTCTTCTGCATTATGGATTTATAGTTAATAGTGAACATGTTAGCTCAGTATTTAATTGGTTAAATTGAAATGCTTTGAGATGTGGTTGTGAAGCATTTGGGATAACTCCAGTGAAAGCATTAAGTGCTAAAATGGCCGAAATGCCTTAAACTTAAGGAGAGAAAATTAAGTCTAACCTACTGGACGAATTTAAAAGCAGGAAATGATCAGCATTGGGGTAAACCTGATTTGGAGGATTGTAGGGAATATGCATTTAATTATGGGAATAGTTTTGGGTTGATAGTGAAGAAGTATTGAAAGGAATATGGAATTGATTAATTGGTAATCTGGTCAGGGATCCCACCATGGAAATTTAATGAGCCAGCCGTTAACAGTGAACTTCTTGAGAACAGGGAAAAACATATGGTGGAAGGCTGTATGCAAATATATACAGATGGTTCTGTGGTACAGTGTATTAGGGGTCTGTGGCAGTGGGTGAGTTTTTGGGCTGGGTGGGTGTGCGCTGCTGTGGAACCGTGTGACTGTGGGGTGTTCAGTGTGGAAGCAGGCTGATTACTTGTTAATCAACACAATCAGATCAGCCATTCTTCATCAGCACTCTACAGGTATTAATTAGGGTGCTGCACCCATGCATGTATAAAGGGGAGCCTGAGAAGAGTGAAGGGAAAAGATCAGAAAGGAGAAAAAAATCAGAGTGGAGGTGCTTTGAGCAGAGTGTGGAGATCAGTAGTGAGAGCCAATGCAGAGCACAGAAGGCATGGCAGGCAGGAGTTAGCCACTCATGGACAACGCACATGGGGTAGGATCACTCCTGCTGAGCGTCCAGGGAGCAGGAGTGATTAAAGGGCTCTGAATATAATTCTGCAGAAGGCTGTGAGAGAAGGTGATGGAACTGTGAAGTTGACCACGCATGCTGGTGTCTCATCTCCCCCCTAAATATATTTAATGAGTGAGCTGGGGATGTGAGGATGAGGTGAGGCACAGGGGCTTTGAGGGAAAGAGGAGTATATGATTTTAACTTACTGATTTTAACCTGTGTAGAAATGATGTATTCATCTATTTATTGCTGGTTTTAACTCTCAGTCAGAAGAGCACTGTTTTTTATTGCAGATTATTTATTACTCGAAAAGTGCACTGCAATTTGATTGAATGGAATGAAAAGCTCAAATCGTTTTGCATCTACACTTGTTGTTCTGGTCTTCATTGCCCGGTCCATCCTTTGCCTCTGCCAGTGTATTATCGTGAAGTTTGTGAGAATTACCAGGAATGTTTACCAGGTTCATCTACTCTCACCCTTGAAGATTAACACAAATACACATAGTGATCCTATCCTGACAAAGTCTCGAGTGGTGCCGATTACCAGTAACTCCATAATATTCCACATAGGATATCCTCCATAGGATTCACTATCACCAGCACTAACACACAGGCAGGTATCCTCACAACACACAAAAAAAACTCAGCTCTTTTGCTTACTGTATATGCCACTTACCAACCAAACAATAGCTTATTTTTACCACAGTTGTTCTAATTATTGAAGAGCAATCTCAATAATCCCTGTGGGCAAGAAAACGGCAATCTTTCCACACTTGGCGACCCTTTTATTATTTCAATCACTCTAGATAAAAGACAAAGTACAGTATACAAAATACCAAAGCAACGTGGTACTTTTTAATGTTCAAATAGAAAATAAAATAGACAGCAAATTCTGGTGTTACACACAAGCGAGTAGGGAGCAACTGAACGGCTAAATGGAGCATGATACTTCGCAGGGAATAGGTTTGGAAAAGAGTGCTAACTCCTCTCTCTTTTGTTTAGCAGGAAAACTGAAGAGTAAACAGCCCCATAAGAGGTCATGCACTCGAGTTCCCTTTCATGTTTACAAGCACACCTCTGCCCCAGTCTGATGACATCACTTCCGGTTCCACACTCCTACATCACCCAGACGTCCCTTGGATTTTCCCATCCACTTTTGAACTTAACTTTCTGTCCGTCCATTATATAAATCTGTCTGTTGTACCAACATGTCATCCTGGCTGTACTCTTTGATGTATACAGAAGTCTTTATTAGATGAGCGGATCTCACACTATACGGGGCAGGAAAACCCCAAACCTTTGTAAGAGTGTTGTCTCTTCCTTTCTATTGTTCATACTGGTGTGATAATTAAGAGTCCAAGACATTATAAATAAAGGTTTGGGGCAGCCACCCATATATTGTTTTTCCCAGCTGCAAAAGGGTTTTTCGTATCAAAAGCACGATGTGCATATCACCGAGTCCAAAACAGACCTGAGTATAGTAGCCCAAGATGGAGGTTTTAAAGGTCTGGAGAGGAAATGATGTCATCAGAATGGCTGGAACCAGAAGTGACGTCAGCAAAAGGTCCGACTTCGGAAGTGACGTCAGCAAAGGGGCCAGCTTCAGAAGTGACGTCTTCTGAGGCACCGGAACCTTGCAGGATTTTCCGGGAAAGGTCTGTAGGGAACTGAGAAAGACAGTCAGCGCACTACACCACCCCCGGTCAGATGTTTTATTACACTTACTCAGACCCTTCAGCTGCCTCCTACTCGCACGTTTGTGACAATGGATATAAACAGTCTTAGGAAAGCTTACTGAAAATCAGAAATGTCAAGGTGTGGATGTTGTCCTGAGTAGCTTTTAGTTTAGTGATCGGCATTCTTCATTGATTATGTCAAGATAAAACAGTCCAATGTGTCTCGATCACTAACGTTGCTTCTTCTCTCATTGCCCTTCTGTCATCATCTCTTTTGGTCCCTCGGATGAGCCATATTTATGGTAAAATGCGCACGTGGGATTTTGGGACATGTGACATTATACACATTTGATTGGCTATCTTGTCCTTATGATGAAAGACTCTTATCAGAGTGTTTGGTCTTTTAAGAACCTCCATACTTCTTCCTTTCGCAAGCTGTAAATTAATTCTTTCCTGCAGCATACAGCCTTTCCCTGGTTATAAACGAACTGAAACTGATTTTGTGGCTCTGTGGTGTGTATTTGCCGTCTTTTCTCTCCACCATTAAATTGTAAACAAATAAACCCAGATGCAGTAAGATTATAATTTACTAGTTCAGTACAGAAAGAATGTACAAGAAAGGATGCTTGCAATGCCTGTAATTAACATCCTGGTTTGTTTGAGCAAAATAATTAAAATTTAATACAATCAGCCCACAGTTCAAAAACAGAAGAGTTTCCACTCCAGGGGCCTCATGTATGAACAGTGCGTACGCACAGAAATGTTGCGTAAGAACTTTTCCACGTTCAAATCGCGATGTATAAAACCTACACTTGACGTAAAGCCACGCACTTTTCCACGGTACCACATATCTTGTCGTACGCAAGTTCTCCGCTCGGTTTTGCAGACTGGCGGCACCCAGCGTCAAAGCAGTGCTACTGTTTCTGTGTGGTTACTCTTTATTTTCCTGACGCGGCTTTATAAATACACTGAAACTAACTGCATATTGTTTATTAGTGTAATGCATCTGATTGTAATTAACTTGTAACAATATAATGGTCCAGTGAATAGCCATAGTATTCCAATTACCATAACTGCTTTAGCGTTGTTACTCTCACTGCACCTTCTTCTTCTTTTTCTTCTTTCAGCTGCTCCCTTTAAGGGTTGCCACAGCGGATCATCTTTTTCCATATTACTCTCACTGCACCACTCGGAGTATTTATATGACTGTAACTGAGTGGGAAATCACAGCAGCAGCTGATCGGAAAGAGAATTATCAGTATACAGCATCAAGCCCACGCTGCCTCAGCCACGGCAAAACGTTTCAAAGCCTTTCCTGTACGGAGCTCGCGGTTCAGAAACAGTTTCATCCCAAGAACTATAAACGCACTCAATCAATTGCTCCTTGTAGAACTATTTGTACTTATAAGTAGAACTACCTCACTGTAAACTTGTACTACAGTAATAATATTACACAACCTGCGCCACTTTATAAAGCGCGTATTTACATATGATGACGGTATCATTTGTAAGATTAAATGCAGCAAAATATGTTGATTATATTATACAGATAAAACTTTAACTTCATTTAAATAATCTGTATTGTTAATAATTAAACATGTGAGGACACGGTGCCGCAGCGCTTACATGTTCACGTGTAGTTCCTGCCTCGCGCTGTATATTTGCTGAGACTGGCGCGACACTGGAAGGATAGATGGATAGAATAATTAAACACGTACTATGAAGATATTTCAATGTTCCTTAAAAGTTTTGAAGAATCGTCATTGTAAGCTTACAGATGGCTTAACGTCTGTTACAGAGCTGATTGTGTGGCGATTGGGTATTTTGGGAAAGAAAAGTAAGGACAAGAATTGAAGGTTAATATGTTTGAAAGAGACAGTACTGCTACAATAAATTATTTTATCGAAGGTCGCGCATGCGCAGCAGCATCTTGTATGAGACATGAACAATCACTGCGCCATCGTGTTCTTAATAACATGCTTTCATTCCAATCATCAGGAAAATGATACCACATATACATCTCAGTATTTTAATTATTCAGAAAGCTGTAATATCACAAATGTAATGGATTCTGTGTCCTGTCGGAGAAAGAGAAAGAACAGAAGCACGTAGTGATTCACACACATACAGCACATTGAAGATCAAATACAAAACAAAGCATTTAACGTGTTACTTTAGTTATGATGTGATTTGAGAAACTAGTAAATTAAATGATTTTAAGATGAAGTTTATGTTCTACTTTAATGACAAAATAAACTACGTGATTAAAGTGGATATTTTGAGATTGAAGTTAACATTTCGTGCTTTTTTCCTACTCTGTGCCTTTTTCTCTCACTGTACCCTAATTAGCTTCCATATGACACTCAGACGGTGGGCTACGTCTCGCCTTTTCACGGCGACTTTGATATGTGACAACTTCTTATTTATGTCGGGCACTGTGCGACTTTGTGAACTTGAGCTTGTTTCTCCAACACGCTATGTCACTCGATCAACTTCCTTTTGTTGATTATACCACTGTATAAACCAACAAATAGTATGTTTTTCTTTGCCTCCACTTGGTATTCGCTGAAATTCTTATATTTTCCCTCTTGCTTTTGCAATTGCCTTTTTAAAGAACGCTGAGCTTAAGGTCTATTTATATTGATTTGCATATTCAAAGAGGCGTAATTCTGGGAGGAGACGGGGCAGGACAGAAGGCACGTGCACGTGCGTTAGTTTTCACGCTGATCGGGATTTATGGAGCGGAAGAACACGGAAATTGGAGTACGCACATATTCCTGCATCTGGAATTTTCTATGCGTAAGCACATTTCGGCATTTGTGCTTATGTCATGTTATAGTGCGAATTCTACGCACGTTGTTATACATGAGGCCCCAGGACACCAGCGTTCAAGGATGTTCTGCCAGCTGCGGGCAACACCAGCATCACATGTTTTAAGGACCCATTAACTAATCGTGTGAGTTCAGCAGTCTTCTTGTAAGGAGAAACTTGTCAGGTGGTTTGTCTGTTTATTCAGCTGAATTTGTTGCCATCGTTATTGGGCTTCAGTGGGTTAAAGAATCTAATTCACAAGAGGCAATTATATCTTCTCATTTTGAATCTGTATTACAAAATTTGAAATCATTTCAATGTTGTAGGCAGGATTTACTAATAGGAAGTGTAGTCTGTTTTGTGTGAGGTTGTAAGATTTGGAAGACAAATCCAGTCCTGCTGGGTCCCATCTCATGCGAGAGTATATGGAAATGAAGGAGCTCATTCAATTGCAAAAGAACGGCTTAAAAATGTAGAGGTGGATATTAAAGTTAACTTGGATAAAGACAAGAAAAAATCCATAGTTAAGAAGGTATGAATACAGAAATGATGAGAGATGTGGAACAGATCCACACTGGGAAGGTGGTGATATTATGGACCATGTAGATCTTTTCAGGTTAGACACATTATAGTATGGGTGGCACAACTCAGGTTTGGTCTCACTGGTTTAGTTAAATCATGTGGATGGTATGTGTGAACAATGTAAGGTTTGAGAAACAGCAGAATATGTGATAATGGAATGTGGTAAATATTCTGTAGAGCAGGAGGGGGTGTTTAGAAAAATAATAGGAGATCTTGATATTAGGGATATTCTAGAAGCAAAGAAAGGAAAAGTGAAATTGTGGATAGTATTAGTATTGTTTTGAATTAGCACATGGTTATCAGCGCATGCTAAGCGAATGAATCTGAAATTGCCTGTTCAGCTTCACTTCTGTACTGTAGGTGGCGACAATACACCTTCAAGTTAGTGTGATTGCCATTAAATCAAAGATGTGGAAGAAGAAGAAGAAATCCCTCATTGTTCATTGAATACACTTTAGAGGTGAGTGTTATTAAAGGTGCTTTTGTGGCTCACCTTTCTACAAGGAAGGTTAACAGTAATTCTCTTCCTTGCGAGGGAATTCAGATTATATTTTGGCACTTTAGATTAGATAAATTTTACTGATCCAAGGAGTAATTTAAATGCTGTAATAATGGGACAAAGGAATATTACAAATCTTTGGGGCACCACGAGGGTCAACCCCATATATTCAAAATAAAATGCGTGGTATAGTATGCTTAGAAAAGAATAAGATGTTGAAAGCGCAAGTCTCCATATGACTGATCAAGATGGCGTTGCTTCTGGTGTTAAAGTTCCTGGGAAGGAAGAGGCGGATTCAAGTGGATGGAAGACGGAAGTGAAGTCAGAGGTGTCATGGTTGTCAGTCTTCCAGTCTGCAGTTAGAGGAAGAGAAAGGCATTAGTTGACAGTGCCCTGTGTCGTAATATTACAATTATCCGAGCCCTTAAACTGTCCCCTATTTGCACGCGTGTGACAATGCATACACCAGCAGAAACATAAAAAACAAGGATACAGACTCACAGATAAATAATATTAATCAATCAATAAAACAATCAATAAATGTACATTGTGCAGAAGTTTCAAAATGAACTTAAAGAGTATTAGCATTTGGTTTGGGACATTGGGAGGAAACATTGAATGGTCTGATGTCAGCTGGAAGTAAAGACCCCCAGAGACACTTCTTAGCATGCCGTGGAGGAATGAGCCTGTGGCCAAAATTGTTCCAAGAGAAGGCCTCCTGGAGGTGATTTTTCATGATGGCATTCAATTTTGCTGTTATTCTCTTTTCCACAACAGCTTCCAGTGTATCCAGGGTTCACCTTGTGATGGAGCAGGCTTTCCTGATAAGTTTGTTCAGACATTGCACTTCTTTTGAGATCAAGTTGCTTCCCCAGGAGACTGCAGCGTAGAACACCACACTGGCTACTATGGACTGACAGAACATTTCCATCTGCATACTGCATACATTTAAACACCTGAGTTTCCATAGGAGGTCCAGTCTGCTCTGGCCTTTCAAGTACTTGGCCACTGTGTTGTCAGACCAGTCCAGATTGTTGTTCATGTGAACCCTGTAGCTGTAGCTCTGCGCCATTTTCATGTCCTCCCCCACAATGGTGACTGGTTTCAGGGGCTTCTTGGCACACCAGAAGTCCACTACCTGCTCTTTTGTATCACTGAAGTTGAGTTGCAGGTGGTTTGCCATAAGGCAAAGTCCTCCGCTAGTCTCCTGCACACCGACTCATCTTTATTATTAACATAACCTATGACGGAGGAGTCATCTTTGTGATGTGATGGGTGGCTACCTATGATGGAGGTGTCATATTTCTGTACGTCGCAAATACTGGTATTGTACTGGATGTCTTTTTGAACTTTTGAAGGCAAGGCCCAGTTGGCCTGGTGTAGGGCGAAGCAAGCTGCTGGAGTAGGCAGTCATGCTGCACAGAAGTGACCTATATCTGGGCAAACTAGTAGGGAGTCCGGCCTCCTTTTGGACTCTGTTTGGGCCTCACACCTTTGTTTTGCCATTTTTGAATGTGAATCGAAAAAAACATTATAAAAAGGTAACTCTGTGCAAAGAGAGCTACCTTATTTATAGAAAGCCTTGAGAGATGTGAATGGATTTTCTTGTGACAATTGTGATGCCCAGAATGATTACATACATAAATGTGAGAGAGTATGATTTTTAGCTCTGGTGTCAAGTGCCAATATGAAAGGTTTTGCTCCTTACATGGCTCTTTTTGGTGGCTCCCTATGCTTTAAAGAACTGGTTGCCTTTGCCAGACTAGATGGAATTCTGTTTGAGCCACTGAGACAGGCTTGTCATTTTTATAGGCACCACTGCCGCTGGTGATAGAATGCCAGCTCATACTATGTGTGACTCATGCCTGGATGATGCAGCTTGCCAGTGCCGCTACATAGCCCTCCATTTGAAGTCATTGTCCCCCTTGAAATGGCACACATCTCTTTAAAATTGCCAAGTGATCTTCTCTTCCGCTATGCAGCTGGTGATGAGGGCACATCAGCAGAGGTCTTGACAGCTTTGTTGTCAGATGGCACAGAAGGGATGTTGTGTGCTGCGCTCTTGTGCAGTGCAGCTGAGTTGTTAAATGCTGCACTTCTGTGTAGTGATCTATCGATTGTAAGAGAACAGGCGAACCTCCTTGAGTAGCTGCACATTTGTTTGTCTCTCAGCTGTTTTCCTTCACTGAACTGACGCTGTAAACAGCATTCTATGTCTAGAACTCTATCCATTGCTGCTCTGCAACACCTTTATGATCTGCTTTGTCTTTTGCTTGCATAGTTTCACCACCAGCCCTGCTTCACACTGCTCACCTGGGGTCAGGGGCAACTCGATCTGCCACACTTTTCCCAGCTCCATGAGCCTAAAGCTTTGCTGGCATCTATGTACCCAGGCCAGTAAGCCTTAGTATATGGAGAAGCAGTGGTGGAGCTGCAGGGGTAGAAGTCTCTCAGCTGTCTTCTCCTTATACTAATGCTGCAAATGCTATTCCAGATTGCAGATCTTAACCTCAGGACTCTCCCGCAACTCCTCAGAAGAGGCATGCAATCTATTGCAGGACTTTGCAGAACTTTGTGCTTTGCAAATTTGGCCTGTAAGTCTTCTCATCCACCTTCCGACACCAATATAGTGCCAGCACCAAGTGCCAGAATGGATTCTTTGCTGTTTATATGGCTCTAATAGGTGACTCACTACTCTTAAAAGGACTTCTGCTGGACTAGACATTGTTGGCTTGCCATGTTCATAGGCGCTCCTGCTACTGCCTCTGAAACTACTCATTTACATGATGGATGCCATACTATGGATGACTCAACCCTGGCTGATGCAATTTGTTAGAGCCATTACAATATATAAGTGTATAATGATTTACAGGATATTAAAGATAAATTGCTTAGTCTCTTCCTTCCTGACCAGAATCAAAGATTTGGAAGAAGATATTTTTGACCTACCTGATTCTGCAGCTATATGCCAAATGGTGGCCAGATATGCACCTAGGAAAGCTGAAACAAGCCAGAAAACTAAGCCACCTGCTGTTATCTCCAAATCTAAATGTTCAGTCATCACACCCAAGTCTCCCATTTATGCATCTGAATTTTTTGAGGTACCTGCTTTGTTATTTTTTGCAGATTATTTAAACCCATCTACATTTACATACGCTGTTTACATCATGTAAGCACTAATTGTGTTTTCTACGGCTGCCTCCATGAAGCCACCCTCTCCTATTTGTGCTGCTTGTATTGTTTCTGGAACATCCACTCTATTGTTTTGTGCTCTATAATTTAATCCACACACTTCAGTTCACATTTCAGTCACTTTTGAATCTCCCATATCTGTCTCTATTGCTTGGTCAACTGATCTCTTATCTTGAGTTACTTTTTGTTCGAAATTGACTGAGGCCCTTGAAGCTATTTTACTTGATGAGTCTGGGCCTTCAGCTTTTGCTTCTAAATTATGCTCTACATTCCCAAGAGGAAGAACTATGGGTGCCTGCTTCGTTTCCTGAGCATCCCGAGACTGCTGCATCCTTAAAATGTGCTGCTTCTGTGGGCTGCCAACAGGTTGCTTCTGCCCTGTAGCTGCCCTGTGTACTGAGATGACATCAATACTGATAGACCATGACAGCCAAGAGGCTCATCTTTTAGCATTTTCCCCATAGTCTAGTCACCCACGCCAGGAGGTGCCCTGCCTGCTGTCTATTGTGATCTGTTGGGCCAACATCTTCCTGCCTATTTGCCTGAACCAAAATATGAATGTTTTGTTATTTTGAGCTGCTTTTGGCTATAGTTTGGGGTGTTTGGAAACCACCCCTTGAGATGTGGGCTATGCTAATTTTTAGCCAAGGTTTTTTTCCCTGACTTATGTTTATATTCATTTTCTATTTTCTTCATTTTGCAGTTTGGATCATTTATTATGGTTATTTTTGCAAATATTTTTCTATTCAGTTATGATTAAATCAATATGTTTATTGTTTATGTTATATTTAGATTACAGGGGGTCCTCGGGTTATGACACAGTTCCGTTCCTACAACAGTGATGTAACCCGAATTTTGGTGTAAGTCGAAACACACCCTAGCCTAAGTCACTTAGCTATTCTAACACATTTGCAAAATCATAATCTAGAACATTAAAACAAAACTAAGCCACAGAAAAAGGAAAAGGACATAAATATACTCTACTGTACACTGTACTGTAGGAACAGAAAAAATGAGCATAAAAAAATCCTTACCTTTATTCCTTCTCACATCTCAATTTTTTAAAGTTTTTATGGGAATGAGCGTTGTAAACTCGAAACGTTGTACTTTATGTCGAGACTTTGTAATCCGAGAACCCCCTGTATCTATGTACTGTTTCTAAATTTCTTTATGTTCCCAGTGATTTGTGTTTGTTTCCTTAAGAGGTGGGTGGGGGCCACCTGTCCATTAATGTTGAGGGAACTGCCCCTGGCCTTATAAAGACTGATGAGATTTGCAACCCCTCATTTTTCATTGAATATGCTTTTGCTTTTCTTAACAGTGTTGTTTCAAATCAAATCATTTCATTGTTCCTTACTGATTATTTTGATCTTTTTGCTTCTGTTTATTGGTTTTCTTTTTTGGATTATGATTTGGGATTTGTATGTTTTCAGTCTGCCTTGTTGGCAACTGCTTTTGCCTCTTTTGTGCTCTTTTTAGCACTTTGTTATATTTTGTTATTTATCTATACTAATAAACGGCAAAGCCCTCACTCACTCACTGACTGACTGACTGACTGACTGACTGACTGACTCATCACTAATTCTCCAAC
Source organism: Polypterus bichir lapradei (assembly GCA_026402145.1). Taxonomy (NCBI): domain Eukaryota; kingdom Metazoa; phylum Chordata; class Cladistia; order Polypteriformes; family Polypteridae; genus Polypterus; species Polypterus bichir. The sequence continues at coordinate 5,112,932 of JANRMT010062828.1, read as the reverse complement.
TTCCCGTGTAGGTAGAAGGCTGAAATTTGGCAGGCTCATTCCTTACAGCTTCCTTACAAAAGTTGGGCAGGTTTCATTTCGAAATTCTACGCGTAATGGTCATAACTGGAAGTTGTTTTTCTCCATTTACTGTAATGGAGTTGAGCTGGAGGGGCGGAGTTTCGTATGACATCATCACGCCTCTCACGTAATCACGCATTACGTAGAAAGCCAGGAAGAGCTACAAAACGCGCTTTAGAAAACATGCATTATATAATTAAGAAGGCAGCGAAACAATTAGAAGCGAGCGACTGACATATAAAACCATATTCAGCGGCTCACGTGAACTGACGCAGTGCGCAGACAAAAAGTAACAGTT
>JANRMT010062828.1:5081288-5107574 GCA_026402145.1 Polypterus bichir lapradei | reverse complement strand
GTATAGTATATACTGTAAACGGCACTATACAGCGCCTGACCCGACAGATTGGACACTGGAGGCACGTGTAAAATAAAATGCTTTTTTATTCCTCTTCAGCTGGAGGGCACGTCTTCCCCGTACTCCCCCCAGCCACAACACAGTCCCAAACACCAGTAATACAGCACAAGCACAAACACTCTTCTTCTTACTGGCACCACCACTCCTCCCTCGCAACCTTGTCCTCCTCCACCCAACTCTGGCCGATGAGTGGTGGTTGCTGGCTCCCTTTTATAGGTCACCTGGAAGTGCTCCAGGTGTTTGATCACCAAGATCCGACGGCACTTCCAGGTGTGATGAAGCTGTTGCCCACACAGGCTCAGGAGTCCCAAACACAGCACCCCCTGGCGGTACCTGCGGGACCCAACAGGGCTGCCCCCAACTCCAATTCCCAGGGAGCCCTGTGGGAAACTGAGGCACTACACCAGCCCAGGGGGGCGGCCATCTAGCGTCCAGGGGGAGGTATTGCACTGTCCAGGGCTGCTCCCCCTTAATACAGTGTACAGGGGCGTCCCGACTCGGCATGGACGCCAGGCGCCTGTCACAATACATATATATACAGTATACATATACAAAATATTTCCTGTTCTATATTAATGTAGGACTGCGTGCCTTCCTGATCTGTAATATGTGTTCTGATATAAAACCAGAATATAATTACCATATATAATATTATTTTAAAATAATGTGCTCCCCAACCCAATCTAATATATAAAGCAGAGTTAATGTACAGTATGTATGTATGTATGTATGTATGTATGTATGTTTGTTTGTCCGCCATACAAATCTGCACCGCGCGTCCGATCGCCACCAAACTGGGGATGGGGCTCCTTTGTGACCAGGAGGAGGTCTTGGGGTATGTTTGGTTGGGAAAAATGTTCGTGGTGAAGCGCAGGGCACCTTTTCACCAACACAATGTTCGGCACATGTCCCCGTACTTATCATCGACAAGATGGCCGCATGTGGTAACAGACGTTCATGCCAGCGCCATCTAGCGCCACGTTTGGTCCCTGTCTGTCGCTCTTTACCCATGTTTCTTTAAATTGCCAAGAGATGGCGCAAGTGTCCAAGTATGAGAAGGCCGACTGCTTTGATCGGGTGAAGGGGAACTGCCGTATAGATGTAAAACGTGAACGACCCACTGTGCGTGACTGGCTGACACGGCCTCGTTTCCCCAGGTCACACTCCCACACGCACTGATAGTGCTGTATTTCATTTGCCAACGTCCATTATATGGCAGCACATTTAAACAGAGACTCACCTTAAAAAGACAGCATCCTTCCCCCACTATGTGTCGCTCTTTACCCATGTTTCTTTAAATTGCCAAGAGATGGCGGAAGTGTCCAAGTATGAGAAAGCCAACTGCTTTGATCGGGTGAAGGGAAACTGCTGTATGGATGTAAAACGTGAACAACCCAGTGCGTGTGACTGGCTCACACACCCGCGTTTCCGCAAGTCACACTCCCACACACACTGATAGTGCTGTATTTCATTTGTCAACGTCCATTATATGGGGGCACATTTGAACAGAGACTCGCCTTAAAAAGACAGCATCCTTCCCCCACCATTTTCCACACATGCAGCAGCGGTTGTATGTCACTTCTCTCTGTACTTAACATCGCCAGCGTCTGTTAAATGGCAGCACGGTTCAACACAGACGGTCCTTACAAACAGACCACCCCTCCACGCTATTTTTCCCCAAGACGGTTTCAGTGCTACTTCTTCTCACTGGCTTTCTGTATTTGTGGTGCTATTTGCTCGCTTTCCGACTCACAGTACAATTTCACTGTTGCTCTTTCTGACTGACTGGTGCCATTTGTTCGCTTTCCGACATATTGTAAATAACGTAAACCGGTTATAGATTCCCAGGCAACGCTAGGTACTCCAGCCAGTTTTACATAAAGGTGACAAAGGAAACTGTGATTTTATATAAAGCCATTTTTTAAATTAAAATACTAATAAAAAATTGTTAAACTATTTAAAGATGACCTTTCACTGAATTTCAACAAAACTAAGTAGCTGGTTGTGGATTTCAGCAGAAAGCAGCAGCGGTCCTTCACACCAGTCCATTTCAATGGGGCTACAATGGAAAGGGTGAGCAGCTTTAAGTACCATGGAGGACATGATATGGACTCAGCATATCCAAGTTCAGGTCAAAAAGACAATGCAGCGTCTATGCCATATGTGGACACCTGGAGAAATTTAGGGTCTAACCAGCAATCCTAAGAGCTTTCTACATTTTAAAAATGAACATCATATCCTGATTTGGCAGCTGCTCTGACCAAGACTGCAAAACCGTGCAAAGGATGGTGCGAGCATGATTTACTCTCATTTTGATCAGAGCAACCAAAATCATCAAGTAATCCTCCCACCCCACTAACAAACCATACTGCCTGCTGAAATTGGACAAAAAATTCCACAGCCTTATGGCCAAAACAGAGAGGTTTCAAGAGGAACTTCTATCCTTAGGCCACAAAGCTTCTCAGTTAGGAAATATCCCTCAACATCCTTTGAGTATCACCTACATAGTGGTCTCATCTGATCAGTGCAATTTCATCCACTGTTGGATGTTTGAGGAGCTCCTTTGCTCTGGTCAATCAGGAAAGAAGTGATGCCTCCTTCCGGGTGAGCACATTTTTATGGCCCAGGGAATGGAAGGGCTGGAGTCAGTTTCCCTCATTGGGCATTTTCTCGGCACTGCAAGGAAATTGTTAGTTAATATTTAAAACTAGGGGGCTTCGCCACCCTGCTTGCTTTGCTTGCCAACCCCCGTGTTTGGTTTTCCAGATACAAACTTTTAAGATTTTTTGTTTCTTTGAATAGTTGCTATTTCGTTAGTTTCTCTTTTATTTCAGAACTTCTGTAAAAACAATATTTGGAATCTTGCGAGTCCCAATATGCTGAATCTTTTTAATGAAGTCAGTGAGACGTGTTTAATGACTTTATACCATAATTCAGGATAGGTTTCTCTGTTAGGAATTTCAGCACAGACAAAACGATCTACATCATCAGCAGTTAATAATTTTTTTTACAAAGTAACCAATAAATGTATGTGCGGTAAACTCCATTTTTGAAATTTTCAAGATTCAAGATTCTTTATTTACATGCATAGTTATACAGGACAACACGCAGTGAAATGCATCCTGATCCGCTTATCAAAAACTGTGCAAAGTTAGAAGAATATCAGTTAGATTAGCAAAAAGTCATAGATTGAAAGATAACAGTATAGTAGAACATAATAAATAAGTAAAATTATGTGAATACAGTAGAATTAAGTATTAAGGTGCAATAGTGCAGTGATTATTGTGCAAAACCAAAGTTAGACAGGTGCATAGTTAAATGAGGGAGTTTGTTTGTTTGCGCTACTGCAATCTTTACTTTCTTTTTTTAAACTTTCTAATTTTCCTACTTTCATATCATTTAACTTTCTCCACATGTGTATTGTGCCAACAGTTTTTTTTTTGAGCCTTTCGAATTTCACTGCTTTCATAATCTCTAACCTGCTCTGCATGTGTTTAACGTCAGCATTTGTGAACATCTTTATGAAGTTCTACTTTGTCTTTTACTCTATCTTTTAATTGGATGTGCTTTTTTTTCCAATTCCACTTGTTCCGGGCTGATAATTACTTTCCTAATTTTCTGAATTTGCACCTAGATTCTTCTTTTTCTTTTTTGCTCTTTTTTCTCTCCAACGCTTTTGAGTCTTTTTTCTTCATGCTGCTTTCTTCTTCGCTTAGGCATCGACGTTTCATTTATAAAGTACTGTCCTTATACGCTTTATTTGCGCTGAGAGCCCTGGATCTGTGTGTGCTCAAATCCTTTAGACGACTGAATGTTTTGCTGCCTCTTGGCTTATCTGATATTGATTGTAAGTAGGGCGTGTCTTGCAAGAATCTTATGTTCCACGTCATCGCGAGATAGTCCTGGGTCAATCTCTTGGCACAAGTCTCATGTTTAAGGTCCCCGCGAGATGTTCTGTGGCCAATCTCTTTCATCTTGCGGTTTCTTTTAAATGTCTTCCGTGATCTTCACGTGAAGATCACGTCTCGACGCCCTTGTGTTTCTCTCCAGGGTTTTTTTTTATAATAGAGAGAGATTATAATAGAGAGTATTTAGTTGTATCATATTTAAAACTTAAGTTGCTCCATTTAGTCTTACCTGCCTTTATGTTTCTCTGTATTTCTTATCCTTTACTGTCTTGTGCATAATAGAACCAGGCTGACATTTCACTACGCATTGTACATAACAGTATATTTGGCAAATACAGAAGTCTGGAGCCTTTTTTTGTTAGTTGCATATTTCACAATCTGCACTGAATCTGATTGCTGACAACAACAAGAAGGCACAGAATACCATGAAGGTTTGATAATGGGTCCATCATTGCCGAAGATCCACGCATTACAAGATCTACCAAGAGTCACTGTAGGATACATAAAAGTTACAGCAAATGGGAGAGGCTTAATAATTTCTACACAAAACAACTGCTACAATTAATAAAGAGCAACATGGAAATGCTATATGAAGCCTTAACAGCAGCTGCAAGAACTGTAGGCTATATTATTATTATTTTTTTAATATAGCTCTTCACTTGAGGTGATCAACTCTCATGACCAGTCCTGCTATACTGGTTCAAACACAGTCCCTTGACTGATGTTACTTGATTATGTTGACCTCCTCTGTAAGTCACTTTGGATAAAAGCATCTGCTAAGCAAATAAATGTAAATGTAAAACGATGTGGCTTACATCTTTTGTTTAAATTCCATGACTGAAAGAAGCCTCTCTACTGTTAGTAGGCAGGTCATTGCAGTTTAGGGGTTCCATAGCTTTACCTTCTACTGGACGTTTATCCTTTCAGTATCCTTTTATCCTTTCAGTTTTAAGTAGGCCAGAATCTTGAGACTGCAATGTACAGTGGGATGAAAAAGTATTTGACCCCCTCTGGAAAGCCACCGTATTTCCATCTTACATCATTACAACCTATAAAAATCACAAATGCAGAGTATCACATTGAACTTATTTCTCTGTGTACATATTTTGAAACATTTAGAGCTAGGTGAACTAAACACATGCAAATTGACAGTCATGTTGTGAAAAATGCAGTTGAAAAAGTAATCGACCCCTTCACATGACACCCAGTCAATACTTGGTAGCAGCACCCTTTGTGGCAATAACTGCTTGCAATTGCTTTGGATAGCCATCTACAAGCTTACCACATCTGGATGGAGGCAATTTTTCCGATTCTTCCTTGCAGAACTGCTGCAACTGGGCAAAGTTTGAAGGCTTTTGTTTGTGAACTGCAATTTTAAGATCTCGCCACAAATTTTCAGTTGGATTTAGATCCGGACTCTGGCTAGGCCACTACAAAACCTGGATCTTCTTTTTGTCAAACCATGCTTTGGTTACTTTTGCACAGTGTTTCAGGTCATTGTCCTGCTGAAAGTGGTAGCGTCGTCCGAGTCCCAATTTCATGGCTGACGTTTGAAGGATTTCTTCCAAAATATGGATATACATCCTACTATCCATTCCTCCTTCAATACGGACAAGGGACCCAATGCCTGCCCTTGAGAAGCAGCCTTAAAGCATGATGCTCCCCCCACCATGCTTGATGGTAGGTATGGTGTTTGCCAGATCATTGGCAGTCCCTTCCATCCACCGGACAAACGCCTTTGTGTTGAGGCCAAAAAGTTCAATTTTGGTCTCATCAGACCAAAGTACATGACTCCAGAATGCAGGACTCTTGTCAAGATGTCTGTTAGCGAATATTAATTGAGCTTTCAGATGATAGTTTTTTAGTAGTGGCTTTTTTCTGGCAACTCTGCCCTGCAGCCCCTCCCTGTGCAAAACCTTTGATATTGTAGTCTTGTGCACATCCACTCTAGCTGCACATACTGAGCTTTGCAGGTCACTGAGAGTCACCTTAGGATTTGCTCTTACTTCTCTGACTAGTTTTCTTGACATTTTCTTTGTTATTTTAACAGCGCGGCGTGATCTAGGCCGGTTCACTATGCTTCCAGTTGTCTTCCACTTCACTATGATGGCCTTCACAGTGGACACACTGAGGCTAAAGAGCTTGGCAATCTTCTTGGCACCATTGCCATCTTTAAACTTCTTAATCACAGTCGTTCTCAAGTCATTAGAAAGTCACCAAATAAGCCACTTGTGCTGATTTCTCAGTTATATGTTCCTAAGAACTGGCTTAAATAATCACTTACAGACCAGTCAACAAGCTAGAGGATTCATTGTTTGATTGTTTACACCTGTTTTCATTACCTTTATTGCAGTGTTAACAATCATACAGTCTCCAAGCTCTTCGGGGTCGAATGCTTATTCAGCAGCAGATTTCACGGATATGTTCTTTATCGTTGCAGCATAATTTGATTTTCAGGATTTTTTTGTGAAAATGTATTGCCCAAGCGGCCCTCATTTATATGTAACAGTATGACACTAAAGATGCATTTTCAAAGAAAAATATTACAGGAAATTAAACTTTGTCAGGGGGGAGGGTCGAATACTTTTTCAACCCACTGTACATCGTGGAAAATATGCATGAATAAAAAAGACAGGGCTAAACCATTTACAATTCAACATGCAAGAAGTAGAATTTTAAAACTGGCTCAAAATTGAAAGCGATGGACTGATTTATGAAGCAGAGGAATATGGTTGTACTTTCATCTTTTAGGTGTGATCCTTGCTGCCCTGGTTTGAATTAAACATTTTGAAGAGCCAGACCATATAGCATTATCATTCTCAGTTTGCTTGAGACAAATGAATCAAGAGTATGAAACTGCTGTTCCATCTGATTGTGCCAGAAGTTGTCAGGGTAGGCTTCATCTCCCTGTATGAAAAAATAATTTAAGAAAAGTGACAGATTTTAGTAATAACCAAGAAAAGGGGGGTCTTGTTCAGAAAGCGGACACAACTTGTGACGGCCTTCCCCTCGCCAAAACACTAACCTTAAGGTCAATAAAATAGGTCCCTGATGTTAAGTCACTATTTTGGGGCTAAATGATAGCTGAAATGTGAAACCTATTTATATACATAATCTTAATTATTGTGAAACAACCATGTGGCGTCCGCTTTCTAAACAAGGGCAGAAAAGGGTAATAAAGAGTAAAATAAAACACATTTACTGTAAAAGTATTCACGTTATGTAAAAATGTCTGATAGGAATCGAGGAAGAGTAAGAAGTTAACAACCATCGGATAACGTGGATAAATTAATCTGAAATTATGCAGCGTTATTTTCTCTTTTTACGCGTGTATTTTTTTCTCGGCAGCAGGCCTCTTCGTGAAAATATAGAGAAAAATATAAACAACCATCGTTCCTAATTCTGAAGCCCTCTACTAGCTAGACGTTATTATTTGAACTCGGGCTGTATTTGTTGCTCATTAATAACTCAGATACGACACCTCAAGCCTTGCGAGTGAAATTAATTCATTATTCAGCGACACAGGGGACTGAGAAGGCACTTCTCTTCCAAAGACGAAGAAGGATAGATCATTCTAATTAGAACTTAGCTATTGCACAATTTGTCGGGTTTGGCCGACTGCCACAAAATTTGATGTATAATTAAAAAGCCGGCTTTAATTAAAGTGATGAGGAAAGTCAAGCGCCATATTGATTGGAATTTTCCCCATTCATTCAAGTCGAAACCAAATAATAGGGTGTTGTGTATAATTATAAAAAATACTCTTTGCAAATTAGTATTATCCACAATTAAGGCATTTTATAAACTTTATTTTACACTTATAAAACTTAATATTTCAGCAATTATATGTCATTTTTACCTTTTGTATACAAATTATATCCAAGCTTTGATGTACATTCCCCCTATTTTGCAGTGTTTTCTTGTGATCCGCGTACTTCGCTTCGTGGTTGTGTCTTCCGGGTATTATGGGGCTATTCCTAAACACGGTAGCGTTTTTCCCGTAGTGGTAAAGCGGTGTGTACCTTGCATCTTACGCATACGGCGTTACGGACACCTTGGCTGCCAGAAAGGGGGCCCGGGCGCGCCGTATCCGCTGTGCGCTTTTCAGTCGGGTGAGTGGAGTTCTGAGTTTGACGTAAGCAAGACCCTCGAAGCTTTAGACGTGGCGGCCCCACAGAAGCACACCTACTCGCAAAGGCTGAAATTGGTTCGTACTTCATTTTCATATATGCATAATAAGGCATTCTCTGAGAACTTCAGACACAGGTGTCGGAGTGTCTAAGTGCACCCAGCCCATACACCTCTGAAATATGGTGTAATGTTAATAAATATTAATAAGTATCGTTCAATGATAAACAGTTAAAGCACGCGGTTTCTGTTGTTTTTATTCTCCAAGATATTAAGTGTGTAGCGCGTGGGAAAGTGGGAGTCCAGAAAATTGATTTTCTGAGGTCAGTCGGTCAGAATGTTGCGATCGGAGTTACAGGACTGTACGTTGAGCTCCATTCACATCTATTTTTGTTGGGTGCATTTCTGTGGAGTTGGTTGGGTACTTCAACTCCGGTCTCCTGCAGTTTTCAAGGGAGTTTTTGCCCTTTTGATGCATAAAAACTATTAGAAGTTAGAGAAAATGTAACCTCAAAGCTAGGCTGTTGTAAACTCTGTTCCAGTCACCCGGGTGTGCAGGTCCTCGTTTCATCCAACCCCTGCCTTTGGCTGGACTCTTTAGGTACGCCGAGTTGTATTTCTACGTTGATTCTAAACGCGATGCTGTCCCTTTTCGTGGGCATTTAACACGTTTTGCGTCTGATGCGACTTCAGATCCAGTGAAGTAATATAAATAAACGCATTTCGTTAGGTGTGTTTTGGTTGTTTCATCTGCACTTTGGTAAAGAGCACAAAGGTGTTAATAGATTCCGAAATACCAACTTCCCCATACTTCTTCATTGATGTGTACTCTGCTCAGCCTGGTCTTAATTCGCACTATATGGATAGAAATAAGGGAACAGATTCAAAGGCAAAAGTGCAGAAAACTGAATACAAGGGTTGAAAAATCATCCTTAATATTAAAAGCTATGGGAAATATCAAATGCTGCAGTGCCATTCAGACCACAGTGTAAGGAAAGAAAATGGCTTGTTAGTTATACCTACCAGGACGCTAATGTGCGTTAAAAGTTGTAAATAAAGCGCCATAAAATCGATTGTAACGAAAGGCTGCAGTCAATAAGCCATACATGACACAATTAATTTAAATGGACTCCATGATCTCTTCATATGCCAGTTTGGGTAAAGCAGTGCTTTGTTTCAGACTTGTCGCAAGCTTTACTTCTGAAGACTTTCAGGCACCACTGATAGGGTCATGAGCACCTTTTCTAAGTAGATTCCCAGTTTAGGCTTAATTTATATTGTTTTTTGAAACGCAGTGTTTGTGTGCTTTTTGTCTACTCATATTAGTCTGTTATCTCTGAAATCTCAGTGTATATTTTTAACTTTGATAGGATTTTGTTGGCCTTTATGTATACTTTCAGTTTTGGATTTTATGATCTAATTGTTGTCTTAAACGTTTAGCTAAGTTACACAAAGTTTATCGACTTATGTGCAGTCAAAGCATTTGGGCATTCAAAAATATGGACATTTCAGAAAGGGGTTTTATATTTTATTTATTGGTATGTAGCCACTTGTGTGCATGCATCTGTGTTTCTGTGCTCAGTCTTACTAAAATGCATGCTTTGTTGTTGTGAAGGCTAAAATCAAGACCCATCAAATTGATTCTTCATCATAAGATGTTTTAAAGGATCCCTTTAGTTTTTGCAAATTTATTAGAAGCACAGAAGTGCAGACAGCTGCCTTAGCATGAATAATGGATGCATATCCACTGTGCCACATATCCTCCAATCTAAAGTTCCAGAGTGGGCAAGAATTTTTTACAATTTTGTATAATGTGCTTAATGCTTAACTTAAGAGCACAATATCATGTGGCAGATGGCATATATACCATTTTTGTGAAGAAATAACTTTGACTTAAATATAAAGCTTATCCTTTAACCAGCAATAGTTTAATGAAAATGCCATGATTCACAATTAAAATATTTGTATATTGAGTGTGTATAATATATATCAGTGCTTGAATTTGAGTACACAATTACTGGAAACATATGTTATTGAAAAATCCTAGATAAAAAAATCCTTAATAAAGCAAAGAAATCCCGCTGCACTTTCCAGGCAAAAAACAAAAACAAACTTTTATTCTAAAAAGCTGACATAGTCCAGCGATGAGATCATCAACTGTTTTCGGCAAGTCTGGCATATCCCATGACTAGAGGTCACATATTGTGAAATCTGCTTTAAAGGGTCAAAGCATCTTGACCTGTGATGTCATGAATCAAGGAGCTAGGAGTGTGCGATATACCAGGTATCTGGTATACTGGATCGAAATACTTCTGGTAACTTAAGGAGAATTTTGTGCTTTTAGACTCCCACCTTGTAACACTAGGGAGTCAGACTGGCACACATAAAGAAAACTACTTTCTTTGTCTCTCTTTGACCCAAGCACACTCCATGTGTTCTTCCAGTGAGCACAGAGGCTTGGGGATTGGGTCTTTTTTCCACCATCTTCTTTAGGTGCTTTTTGCTGGGTTGAGGTGAGAGAGTTCACCTCAAATATGATGTTTGGTCTGATTTGTTTTTCTGTGGCAGTGTGGTAATCAAATGTTTGTTCATTTATTTCAATGAGTTCTTCCATGTTTTTCCATGACCGCTTCTTCAATAGCATATGTAAGTACGTGAACTAAGTATTCAGCCTCTATAGTCTCAAGAATAAAGTTTGAAGTGCATTGGGAACACAGTACATGTACATGTACATATTCAAGCACCTGTGGACTTTTTTCTTTTCTAAGTAGTCTCCTTAAATTGTCCATTCATCATCAGAACTTTTGTGTTCTAGGGTTATAGCAACCTGGAGCCCACTAATGCAGCATAAGCAGTAATTTGAAAACCATACTAAGGCATGGTGCCAGGTCATTGAAGTGCACAATTATATTTACGTTCACCAATCAACCTAACCGGCATAATTTTGGGAGTAAAACACTTCCAGACATATGGAGAATAGGCAGACTCGCACTGTGTAGCATTCGGCATTCTAAACTTGTGTTAAAGTTACAGTGTTTATAACCTTATTTCTGCTCAGTGACTAGATTTACCAAATTTCCTTTGTCATAATTGAAACTAAGTGTGTAACATCCCATTTTAGAAAGTTTAAATACTGCTTGATTTTATAATAAAAAATGTCATCTAAACTGCCAATGTATATTGAAAGGCTCTGGGAGATATAAGAATAACCACAGTGCAGACATATTTTGTCTATTATTCAAACAATTATCTTTATAAAATGTTTATGGTACATCTTATATCAACTGTATTTCAGCTTATGTATTTCATCCACTTTAATTTTTTTTTCTTTAAGGTGCAACATTGTGCTACCAAAGTGCTTCAAGATGTGGCATAAAGCTTTCTTGGCTGCGTTGTTAGCTTTGAGTATAGGCTACTACTATCAGATGCATCCAGAATTTCCAGAACTTGCCAAGCAATATATCTATACCCTGATTCAGCCCTTTTCTGCCCATATCTCATCTCTTCAAGTCAACAGTCATACGGCCTCCTCTGAACTGACCATCTCATTGGCTTGGGAAGCTCTAATCACCAGCCCCTTAAAACAGTGGAGCAAAATAGCTGTTGGGTAAGCAAGTCAGACAATTGTATGAAGACCTCTGTTAGAAAAGCATTTTGAAAGTGCCCCTAAGTTGTTGTTTAAAATCCTTTCTCAAATTGAGGATCTACTGTATATTTTGAAGTGTGATTGACTGACATCACTGGTTGCTTATGTTAAAATAACATGCAGTTCTATGCAAAATTAAAAATTAACCAACTCAATGTACAATACTGTATATGACACCATCACAACATCTTATACAGTAGTTTTGAAATAATGTATTGCACAATACAAAATATATAAAATAATTTAGTAAAGTCAAGATGCATTCCCACCCAGTAATATATCAATTCCTTATAAAGTAAACCCAAAAACATATTGTTTTTGTTTATTTTATAAGGACTTAATATATTATTACTATATTGTCTTATATATTTTAGTTTTGTGCAATATATATTTTTTATAACTACTGTAGTAAAACACTGTATTGTCTTAATTGTATTTATCTGTTATGTGCAGTATATGAATGTAACACCAAGATAAATTCCTAGAAGCTGTATTGCCTGACAGTAATGTTCAAGTTCATAAAGTTTGGACACCTCTGGCTAAATTACTTAGTTTTGTAACATTTGAAGTAAACCATAGTAAATCCAATTTTGACATAATAAACTAAACAGTGGAATTTTTATGAAAATGTTCATGTGCAGTCAAGATATAAAGTATTAATGCATAAACAATAGTAAATGTTTGCCAAAGTTTGCCCACTCTAATAAGTAAATAGTACATACTTTGTATCAGTGACTGGCAAAAATCAAGGTTGGAAATTTTTTTTTTTTTTAGCAAAAAAAGCAGCAATTACTGATCTCGTCACATGATAATATCAGATTGCACAAGTACACACCACAGGTTATGACAAATTAGATGACTGTGTGACAACTTTTCAGCACAGGTTCACATTTCCAAAGTATTACAAACTCGCTTCTTTTTTCAGACAGCCAATAGTGTGCTGCTTGAGCCAGTGCTATTTGAATCCTACCTTGGTGAGTATCACCACAATCTCAGACCCAATTATTTATTTAATTCTGTCGAGGCATGTAAAACGCAAGACATCAGTCAGACGATCCTCTGCTCTGTTTGCGAGGTATAAAACGCCCCCATTCTTTATTTCTTGCGCATTGTATCTCTGATTGCATGCTGATTGGTTCTCAATTCTCATGCACACAGAACCCCTCTCCGTGACTTACGCCATCTGAGTGAGTTGTAGATTGGTTAGACAGAGTTGCTGTATGTCCTGTTACTTGACTGTTGGTCAAGGAGATACTCCAAGACTGCCTCAAACTCTCTAAGGTTGTGTAAATGAAGTCTGCCACTGTAAATCATTGGAAAAGACTTGTAGGGTGACAAGGCCTTAAAGCTTGCGTAAATACTCAGACTGAAGGAATACTATCACAAAATCAAATTGTTCTTTACTTTTCCTGCAGTTATGTCATTCTGTGCAGATAGAGCAGCTGGCATTGTTACTGGCACTGAGCCACAATGACACTCCACATTTGAACACGAAACTCATTGAATACAAAACTATTTGTTTCATTGATGACAATAGGAGCTATCCAGAGAAAATGCAAATAGGCAGTTCTTGGAAGTGATATGTAAATATAGAGGGTGAGTTTAAAAAAAAAAAAAACACCCTGCAATGATTAGTGTTGGCATTCTGAATAATGCTAGAATGAGCTGAAAGTATTTAAACTTTCAATTACATTTTTAATGTTCAAACTATGATATATGTACATGCTGTTATTCTTGATATTTAGATGAGCGTGATAGCCCTTAACTGTATATCAAGCTTTTACCAAGATTTAATGGTATAATTCCTCTGTAAAGTGACTATTTGATAGGAAAAATGCTGTAGGAGAGATTATAAAAAAAAAATAATAGCCAAGAAATGACATTTTCTAAGCTTGGTCCATTCATATCATAACTTTTTCTATAGAATGTAAATGAAAGCATCTGCATTTTTCAGTAACATATTTTTCAGTGTCAAAAAAAAGAAATTGTACATAAGGAAATCAGCAAATTCAAGCTGAGTTTGAAATATGCAAGATAGAAATACATGTAATGTTTTTATCATAAAACAAGAAAGCCTTATATAACTTTAATATTGTTGCTGTTTAATTAGTTACGAGTCCTTTACTGTTACGTATTGCATTATTTTATAATTTTATGGTGATTGAAGACATCTGTAAATTGCCTTTGTTGAGAATGCTGACTCCTCTTTCTTTTTTTTAGTTCAAGGGGTACATCATATAAATATTCACATTCTAGATTATTTTGTATATAAAATTATGAAACATTTATTTTTTTTCCATAAAAAAGTAATTGAATTCTTATTTCTTAATGTTGAGCTTTAATTTCAGGAGAGAATGAAATAATTAATTCTTTACTATTTAAGTATACTTCGTACTTAAATCTTGTTTTTATTATGGTGTTAAGTAGAGCTGATTGCAATTGATAGTGTCATTGTTTTAACTAATTACAAGATTGCCTGAATGCAGTCCTGCTTATCAGGTTCTCAACAAGTGACTCCTTGTAATACCCACCAAACGGATTTGGGTAGTTGCAAAACATCTTTCAGGAAATGATGTTTATCAGCTTGTTTACTTCAGTTTTCTGGATTTTATAACTGATTTTTATGTTAGAAATATTCAGTTGACAAATGGCCTAAGCAAATGTGTACTTTCCCTTAAAAAGTAGTACAAATAAAAGTATTTGTTATTTGGTTAACTATTCTAAAATGATGACTGGTAATGTGGAGTAATAGTTAAGGCTTTGGATTTCAAACCCTGAGATTGTGGGTTCAAATTCAGCTGCTGATACTGTGGGACCATGACCAAATCACTTCACCTGCCTCTGCTCCAATAGAAAAAACTAAAGAAATGTAACCAATTGTATCTCAATTGTTGTAAGTTACCTTGGATAACGCATCAGCCAAGTATATAAATGTGAAATAATGCCAGGAAACATTTTTTGTGAATTTGGGAGTTACAAAAAAAATATTTCTGTTACTGCTTCTCAAGATTGCCGGGTCCTTAAATGTATAGCCCAAGGGCAGCACCTTAAAAATAGCAAATGTGTCCAAAAAAAAAAATCCTTGTTTTTGAATTAGACAAAATAACATACACCAAAGGTTGGGGCTGAGGGTAGTGGGTTGGGATGTCCAAACAAAAGGGTTAGTTAAATCCCATCAAAGCCCGGGTTGTCCTCTTAAGAGATATTACAAAGAATGGGTATATACCATTACATAACAGTGGGATGGGTCCCCTTAGAGATTTTACAGCCAATGAACCCTGGAGTAAATGTGGAAATGTGGCTGGCAATAAATTAATGAACAACACAGCTAGAACTTATAGCTCTAGGACCCCTAAATTGTAGTATTGTCTGCCTACTGATACCAGAGTAGTCTCCTCAGTCTCAGCCTTTAAATTAAAGCTGAAGAATCACTATTTTAGTGCCGCCTTCTCTTGCTAAGGTTGCTGCTTTTTATTTTAGTATTTAGTAGTTAATGTAGTAGTTTCTGTGTGTGTGTGTGTGTGTTTGTTTATGTGTATATATATTGTGGGGTACAGCCCGGGCACACACACGTTTATTAACAGTATTTATATTCACAAAAGTGAGCACAACCCAGTGCCACAGCACCAATCACCCCTCAAGTCCAGGCCTTCTCACTATGCCTTTCATTGTCTCTGGTCCGCCTCCACTCCTCTCCTCCGAGCTCTGTCCTCATGGGCATCCTGGCCGGGTCACCACCCCAGCCATCTCCGACACTGTCCCTCTGCCAGCGAAGACCCGTCAGGTGGAGCGGCACATCCCGCGAGGGCAGGTTCCCAACGAAGCGGGTCCTACTGCGTGTCCGGGGTCCGTTCCTGAAACAATGGTCAACGAAGCGCCGCGGATCGACATGTGCCTCCCACCGACAAGAATCCGGGCAGCCCCAGCCTGCTAAACACAAAACGCATGCAGCCCCGCAGGGCCGGTTGCCGGCAAGCAGGGAACTTACCTCTCGGGTCCTGTCTGTCCAGAGAAATGTCCCTGGCGTGGCCTTGCTAGGCGACATGCCATCCCGGGCTCATCCTGCAGCGGCGTGCTCGCAGGAGCCCGCTGCATTCCAGCTACGCCCGATGTCTTCATCCCACACCGGGGAAAAACAGCCATTCTGCGGACCGGTGGTGGTCCGTGGGGTAAATCACTCTCGCGGGGTTGTGCATGTGCCGCTCCTGCGGCGCGTGTGTGAGCTTACCTGCTGTTCCAGACTGCCCACAAAATTATTTTTACAGGGTCCCTGCCTTGCACCAGGCAGAGAGTCCCATCTGGGATGCTATTGTGGGGTACAGCCCGGACACAGATAGGTAGGCATGATGGTTTCACCACACACACGTTTATTTACACTATTTATATTAACAAAAGTAAACACAACCCAGTGCCGCAGCACCAATCACCCCTAAAGTCCAGGCCTTCTCACTATGCCTTTCACTGTCTCTGGTCTGCCTCCACTCCTCCGAGCTCTGTCCTCTTCCACCCGACTCCAGCCCTCGAATGGAGGGCGGCGGCCCCTTTTACCCATACCTGGATGAGCTCCAGGTGCTTCCTGATAAGCCTCCGCCGACACTCCCCTGTGTGGCGGAAGCACCGGCCGTGTACCTGGAAGCACTCTGGGTGTCCCCAATCCTCTTCTCGCCCCCAGCACTTCCGGGTGTGGCGGAAGTGCTGAGGTCCAGGGCTCTCTAGGCATTGGGGCACCCCCGGCAGCGACCACGGGCCCCTACAGGGTTGAGGTCCCCAAAGCAACCAGGGCGATCGCCCCCACATGGTCTGGGGAAAGCGCAAGCCTTCCTCTGGTCCTCCTGGGCGTCCCGGCTGGGTCACCACCCCAGCCATCTCGGACACGCACACATATATACACACAGTGGTGCTTGAAAGTTTGTGACACCTTTAGAATTTTCTATATTTCTGCATAAATATGACCTAAAACATCATCAGATTTTCACTCAAGTCCTAAAAGTAGATAAAGAGAAACCAGTTAAACAAATGAGACAAAAATACTATACTTAGTCATTTATTTATTAAGGAAAATGATCGAATATTGCATATTTGTGAGTGGCAAAAGTATGTGAATCTTTGCTTTCAGTATCTATCTATCTCTATATATTGGCTATTTGTGAAGCAGGAATATTCTAATCAACATTGAGAAGAAACCGCGTAACTCCAGTGTTTTCCTTCATGAAGAGGCTTGTCCTTTCAGTAGACACGACTCGTATGCTTCCTGATGTAGATCGCACTTTAATAAAACGCTGTGCCAATAAGGAATACCAGAATCACCATGCAGCTTTGGGTTAATGATAAATATTTTCATGAATTGAAAAAAATAGGACGTACTGAGGGTGTGATTAATGCTTTTAGATTACTTGGCTTTTGAGAGGAATCTGTCATGGGAGGGACGTGAGAGCGAGTGAGAGGGGCGTAATGAGCTGGGGCAGGATGGAGCCAGGGAAGGAGGTGGGTATCTGGGCGACTATAATAATGAAAGAAAAAAATTTGGACATGAGCGTCAGTAAGCTTTGTGCCATAGGAAGCAAGTTACTTGATCTATTCTATAACATTTCAGTAATTATTTACTGCTCTGATGCTGATCTTTCTAAACATAATATACAGTAGGTCATTATGATAGCAATTGACAAGAAGAATTCATAATTAATTGCAGATTTACAATATATGAGGGTTCCTCCACAGTGCCTCTTTTTTTTTTTTCTGTCCAGCTGTTTTAGCTCTAGACCGTCCTTAAACTGTGAAACATGGACAGACACACACCCATCATCAAGATATCAATGTTTTCGGTATCAGGGGACCCTAAAACGTTGAGATCCATTGAAAACTGGACCCTAAAAACTTCACTCATATCATATTTTTGTTTTATATATGAATAAATGTAGTAATCTTGCACTTAACAGTTATCAGATAATCAGTCTGGAATGTGTAGCTTTATAGAGCTGTATAAGTGTGTGTTTGTGTGTATAATACATAATTATATTGAGATTAATCATTTTATACTGTATGGTTTGGTGTTCATATTAGTAATGTCACAGCCATACATTTTTTAAAATGTTGACCCTTCATGCAGATATCCAGTACTGTGTTTCTAAGCTTTTATTGGCAAACATCAATTATAGCATTGTTCTGTGCACCTCAGAAATTATATTGTCATACTGTTTTTCAGTAAAAGCACTGTTTTACTATATTTTCTTTTATTTCCCCCAAATGTGCATACTGTATTTCCCTAGTTGTGTATGGTGCCATATATGGTGTATACAGCAGTATTCAGTAGTAAATAGGGGTTTATACAAATATATTTATTAAATTAATATTTATTTAAACGTATTCTGTTGGTTTGGTATGTATTAACTAAAATTCAGAAACTGTATTCAGAGATGTTTTAGTTTGTATGTTATTCTTAAAACTGCACCCTCAATTTCGCATGCTTGAAACCAAATTGACATAGTTTTAAAAATTAATGTCAGATGCTTGAAAATGTGCCTTGTATGCAGAACTGATTATCTTTGCCTCCTTTTTCTCAGAGTGAATGCATGTGTAGATGTTGTGGTGACAGGAGTTGGACTCCTTCAGGCTCTTGCCCTAGAACCTGGAAAGGGACAAGACCATGAAATCCTGCATTCAAAAGAAGATCTGAAGGAAGCATTTCTGTATTATATGTCAAAAGGTGCAGCAGCTGAGCGCTTCTATTCTGATGAGGAGATGTTTCAAAGGATTGCACGGGCAGCTTCTGAGTATCCTGGTGCTCAGGTATCTTTTCTGCTCTTGGAATGTTCTCTACAAATCTTTAACAGTCCTGTGTAAAGGAAGTATTCTAGTAAGCTGGGAAAGAAGTAAATTTATTTCAGTGAGCACAGAAAATAATGATCCATTGAAATTTGGAGGGTGATCCATTGACCTATCAGGTTTCAAAGTATCCAGTAAAGGTGGTTGAGAAAGTGGTAGAGAAAAAAAATTGAGGATCAGGTGAAAGTTAGGTAGATAGACAGATAAACAGTCCAATATGTTTCCTAAGGGGAAATGTAGCTTTTTACAGAACCTAAATAAATGAGTAAAGTTGCCCTTGGGATTAATTTATTTTATCTAATACAATAAATATTACAATGAAGAACAAAAGTCTTCCTCAAATATACACCAGAGTTACGAAAAGTAACAGGTCAAGAGTGCACCCCATAATTGAGCCTGCCTTCTTAATCAACTTGTATCTTGGTTTCATACCTAGGGAAGAAGCAACTGAACCTACCTTTGTTTTGGGCAAAGTCAGGAAATTTAATGGGTATGTTTTCTGTAAGGCGGCACGGTGGCGCAGTGGTAGCGCTGCTGCCTCGCAGTTAGGAGATCTGGGTTCGCTTCCCGGGTCCTCCCTGCGTGGAGTTTGCATGTTCTCCCCGTGTCTGCATGGGTTTCCTCCGGGTACTCCGGTTTTCTCCCACAGTTCAAAGACATACAGGTTAGGTGGATTGGCGACTCTAAATTGTCCCTAATGTGTGCTTGGTGTGTGGGTGTGTGTGTCCTGCTGTCCCTACCTTTGTACATTTATTCACACTTTATTTTTGTTTCCCTGGAGGTATTGGACACTTGTCTCTAAATTTTTTTTTGCATAATGTATATTTTAAAGTGATTCAAGTTTCATTTGGATTGTGTAGAAATCAGTTTCAGATATTCAATTTTAGTAAATAATTTGATAAAATAAGAGCTAGAAAAAGAAAAATTCAACCCACTTTTTTTTTTTTAGTTTCTGCTTCTAGATTTTTAACTTTATTTATATGTCATTTATATGCATATAATTACCATCGTACAATCATTTAACTGTGATGTTTAAAAATTGCTACTAACTTGTGTTTTTAATTACATTGATATTTTTCTTCATTCAGTTTTAATATTTTATGCTTGTATATTTAAAATGTGACTTTTTAGAGAAAGCTCCAGCTCAAACAAATGGTGTTATTTTTTTGCAGGGGGACTCCATGCAATATGGTAAAAGCTTACTTTTTAAAATTTATTTTTCAGAAATTTTCCTCTTTCCAAATAATTGCATGTATCTATTGAAAATCCTGATTAATGTTTAATTGATTACAGAAGTGTTTAATGGAAGAAATTTTAAATATGCATGATTGTTCAAATTAAGAGTAATTTGGGAGAAAAAAAAACTTATAAACTAAACATTTTGCTCTGCTACATCTGAATGGAAAATATTGTTTGATTTTAGTGATTTTTACTGGCAGGTATTTTGGACTTAATTTTAATGTATGGCCCAGACTCAAACTACGAGTAAAACTATACTTTCCCCTGCTTAAAGATGTAGAAACAACAATATAATACATGGTGCAGTGTTATAAAGTAGCTTAACAAATAAAGCAGTGGCAATAAACTATATCAATAAATATCTCTTATTAACATACAATATATGTTAGACATAACTGAAAATGATGGGATGATGCAAGTATAGCTAATGCCGCACTACATGAGTTTTAGTAGAAGCAGATGTCAAATTCGATGACTACAGTTGCTGCTCAATATTCATGTCATTTTACTAGAGTAGAAATCGTGGGAGTGGTCAGCTTTTAGAAGACCGGGAGACAACTTTCCAGCACACTTTCATATTTCCAAAGTATTGCAAGCTCACCCCACTTTTCTTACAGCCAGTTGCATGCCGCCTAATGGAGCAAATGGCCATGCAAAAGATTTACAGTTACTGCAAGCTCAATCTCAATTTTGTCCATTTCTTTTTCTTTCTAATATTCTATCATGGAATTTTAAAATATAAGACATCAGACTGACAAGCTTCTCTTTGGTGTGTGACAACCAAAACGTATATGTTCCTTATTCCTTATCACTGCATTTATGTGCATTTTACTTACACTGAGTGGTCATTGGTTATTGTCTTTCACATACACAGAGTCTGTCTCTGTGATTTAAAACAGAATCTGACCTGTTTGACTTTGTTAAGGTGGGTCGCAGACTATTTGGAGTGACTCGCACTACATGATGAGCACTCACAGGAGATTTCTACAATTGCCTCCAACCCTCTAAGATTATGTAAATAAAATCAGTGACTGAAAATTGTTGCAAAAGTCATGAAATGTGACAAGGCCTTAACTGTGCTGAAGAATTATCTGTCACGCTGCATCAATAGTACAAGTTGATTGGTGGTTCATGTGTTTACATAGTGTAGTCTTGGTCTTAGGTCAAGCAACATAGAGCAGCCTCTATGTAACTTAACAGATTAATGGCCTGATGGTTTGCAAGGCTGTTGGAGTGCCATCAAATGCTAAGGTATTACTTGCTGTGTGAAAGTGGGACAGTTCGTTACTGATGTGAGTTGGGGAGGTTCTAAGGCAATGGAAGATGCTTTCTTCAGAATCCTTTCTTGTGTAATGTCCTATAGTCATAGAAGCCTGGGTAAATTGATGAATTGGGCCATTTTGGCCACCTACTACAGTCTGCCATTCCTGACTGAAAAGAAACTAGTCTGTATACTGTCCACTGTGCATCTGCAGAGGTTTGTGAGAATGCAGGGTGTTAAACAGATTGGCGCTATTTAGCCCTTTCAGAAAAAGTGACAACACTCTTGTCTCCTTCATGAAATAGTTAGCACTGATGGACCATAAGAGATATTCAGAGATGTTGACCACTAAGCAACTTGGAACTACTATTTCAGCAACACCACTATACGGTATTCCTCAACAGGTTCATTTATTTGGCAGATGCTAGGGGATGGAATTGGTTTTTGAACCATTCAGTGAAAACATTAACCTTCCCCCTACAAGCTTATCTTGTCATTGCGCAATTGGTAATTAGAACCAGTACCAAATATGATGATAGTGTTTGTTTCTTGTTTGGTAACACAATCATTTGTAAACATCGAAAGCAGAAATAAGCTGGGTCCAAATACTGTAAGCTTCCCTATTGACTTCAGGAAGATGGTGGTGCTGAATGTCAAGTCAAAACGGACCTTTTGTTAAGGTGGGTTACTGCTTTCTGGCTGTAGGAATTGTCCCCTCCATCAGTCTGTTTGACCCTTCAGGCAAAGTAGTGTGCATACATTATTTCTAATATAAACAGTTTTATATAAGCCCACAACTCTGCCATTACTATATGCCACAATCCAGTCTGAACAAAATAGAGAGGCACCTTTAGTGTTTAACAGATATACAAAAAGCTCCAGCCAGACTTTATTTGTTTTATTCTCTAGTAATTGCACATTTTCAATGTACAAACTGATTATCAGTAGTTTCTTATGTCTGTTCCTTAATTTCCTTTATAATCCTGAACACTTCAACCTCTTCTGTTGGTGCAATCCATATACAGTAAATGAAAAATTACTCATTTATCATAATATAGTATAAGTTTACTCATTTATCATAATATAGTATAAGTATTTTACCTGAAAGGGTAACATTGACTGACTTATGTAAAAACTTAGGGGTTCCCTTATTCAGCTCTGGGATGTAGATCCCAATATGGTCTTCCAGAGTGCCTGGTCCCTGTCTGAGGTCATCCAGTGTGGGTGGCTCATCACCGTGCAACACTTTACAGGGAGGCATACCAAGCTGCTCACAGAAGAGATTTGAAGCCTCCCTGAAAGCATAAAACATTAGTGTCTTGATGTTGTGGAGCACCCAATCAATGGCTGTCCAAGCCCATCTTTGTTGGTGCTGTGCATGATGTGTTCTGGCCCATCTGTGTGTGGACATCTTAGCATAATCGATGGGGGTCCAACAGTATGGACTGCTTCCTAAAATCATCACTGCTTGGGCATTCTACATGCTGTTTTGTGGTAGTGTAACCCATTGGATGGCATTCCAATGTGCAGTGGATAATGCAGAGCCACTTGGTTCCTGCTTAAGTTCAAATTCAAAGTTTGTCATTTGCACAGTAAGGAAACACGTTTCCCTGTACAATGAAATTCTTTCTTTGCTGTC
The DNA here is from genome assembly GCA_026402145.1 of Polypterus bichir lapradei. Taxonomy (NCBI): domain Eukaryota; kingdom Metazoa; phylum Chordata; class Cladistia; order Polypteriformes; family Polypteridae; genus Polypterus; species Polypterus bichir. Next base: position 5,084,871 of record JANRMT010062828.1, on the reverse strand, counting down.
CACGTCAAATGACAAAATCAACATATAAAGATAAACATAAATAATAAGTAGCAGATAAATAAGTAAGAGGCAGCATAAAGTATAAAAACTGAATTATAAAATGTAATTGTGCAGTTGTGAACTTGTGAAGGACAAGTCAAATACAGCTGTGGGTGGTCCAGGTGTGTGTGTGCCTCCACTCTGTGCTGGAGATGTCTCAAAGCGGGTGTAGAAAGTGTTGCGATCATCCGGCAGACTGTCTGTGCAGCTGATTGTGCTGGTGGTGGTCTTGTAGTCTGTGATGTGCTGTAGGCCCTGCCACATACTTACAGAGTCAGCAGTAGAATAGAAGCCCTCCAGCTTCTCTCTGTACTGCCTCTTGGCTGCTGTGATGGCTTTTCTTAGTCCGTACTTTGCAGCTTTGTACTCCGTCTCAGTGCCTGATCTAAATGCAAGAGAGTGGGCACGCAGCATGTGGCGTACCTGACTGTTTATATAGGGCTTCTGGTTGGGGAACTTCCTGCCTGCTACTGTGGGCACAATGTTGTCAATACAGGTGGTAATGTACCCAGTCATGTAGTCCTGTATGCTGATAGAAGAGTCCTCTAGAGTGGCTGCAAACCTAAATGCATCCCAGTCTGTGTGAGCAAATCAGTCCTGCAGGGTGCTCTCAGTCTCTGGGGTCCAAAGTTTAACTTGCTTAATGGTAGGATTTGTTTGTTTCAGTCTTTGTCTGTAGGCTGGGAACAGGGTCTGAGTCTCTGTCATATAGAGTGTCGGAGTGAAAGGCCTATAGCAGCACTGAAGTTATTTTCTTGTAGCATGGGGTTCTTCATCGTCCTCAGGATATCCCCATTATTGATGAAGTATACCCAAGCCACCACTCTGTGTTTGCTGATCTCTCTGTCAAGGTGTTGTGCATCATAAGATGCTTTCCAAGTGTCTGCATTGGCTTTTTATCCAACATTACTGGATGGTTGCCTGTGATGAGATTCCCCATCATTTGTTTCTTTGAGCAGCTGATGTGGAGTCATTAAAGGAAGCCTGGCTGGGTGAGCTCAGAGTGCATCGTTTATGCTTTTTCTAATGTCCTAGTAAGAAGGACAGTGTCATTGGTGAAGCTTAGGTGGTTCTGGTTCTGCCTGCTCATGTTTACTTCTGTATTAGTTAGGGCTGTCGGTTTCTTCTTAACTGGCTTCAACCTTCAGTGGAAATACGACTGCCATGCATCACAACACAACAGAATCTCACCACTGGTGCAGAAAGGATTTTGATGGGGGTGCAAACATATGTCAAAATGAATAGAGCAGTATCAAAATACAGTACAATGTTTCAAAGTAGTCTGTATTAAAAATATACAATATTTTGTAATGATTAAGGCATTTTATATTTATTGTTAATGCTGGTATTTTTTCTATTGTGTAGATTCTGTTGTGGGTGTTTTGCATTGTTTTGAATTATCTCCTGAAAGTGTGTTTTTTTTAATCCTGAGTCTCATTCTTTGTTTACATAATGCAACAGAATGTGTCGTGACCACGATTGTCACATTCATTATATCATCAAATATAAGGATAAAAATATGGAGCACTTTATTCCTTAGTTGGATAAAATCCTTGAAATTCTTATTGGCAGTAGCTAACTTTAAAACTAGTAAGCCCTAGTGTTAGGTTTCATTTTTGTTTTGTTTGAGCTCCTGTTCATCTTTGACTACTGATTTCTGTCTTGTCCTCATGCTTTGGTTGCCTGTTAGCTGGGTTGCTATCTCATTACAATTTTTGAGTTGTGTAAATCATTTTCTGGCTGTTGTATTAGTTTCTTACCATAACCATACCATATACTATATATATATATAATATATATATACTAGCCCAGCGTCCCGGCTGGGCTCCACCCCAAGCCGCCTGTGACTATATATATATATATATATATATATATATATATATATATAATATATACACACACACACACACATATACACAGTGGGAGCCACGTCAAACAGCCGCCTGGAGCATGACAGGACCATGCACAATCCGTGCACGGAATGTGATCCCCCGCGATGACGCAGTTAACGATGCCCCGCCCCATAAACGCCCCCATGCGCTTTCTAAAAAGATGGTTGCAATGCTGTATAATCCCGCCAGATGGAGCATTGACTGCTTCAGTTAACTGCAGTGTACAGGAAGCCCTATACCGTATCTTTAATATACTGTACAGGCAGATCTTGTATTGTCAACATACTGTAGTTTCATAACTAGATGACGTGGTAAAAAAAACAACAAACCGATTAATAAAACAGATTTGTTAAATCACTCAATACACAACCCATGATGATCATGCTATTTATTATTAAATAATGAATTAATAAAACTAGTTAGTAAAATATTTTTTAAGACATCCTTAATAATCCTTAAAGACAAACGCCCTCTGCCAGACATCTGCCAGATGAAAAAGATGACGTCGCATAGACGTCTCCGCGACGTGTGTTTGCTATCTGGGTTAACAATCCTTAAAGACACGGTACGTCTGTAATTTATCTATACCGATCATTGTAGGTACGGAATACAAATGCAGGCTATGTACAGTATTTTACATTACGGTGTATTTTACCTAGTTCCATTTAATATACTGATAAATTATATTTTGCTACAAAGTAAAGCTCAAAATGTAACTTCTGCTTGGGTTTGTTTTCGTTATATTTTTGATGATGTTTTCGCTGATTTTTTTTTTTTTTTTTCCACTGATAGTCAAAAATTGGCATAACAAAGGCAATTAATGGTGCATGCAACCTGAAACAAATATCTGTCCATATGGGTCAGTATTTCTTTTGTCATTTAATCATGCATAATGCCTCCCCATCAAAAAATCTGATGGGGCATTAATCACTTATCACAACTGCAAATAGATGCGGCAGCAGAGACAGATTAAATCCCCATAAACACTTGGAAACAATAGTAAAAAAGTTAGCGCCTGTTATACCAATGTATTTTTGCTGATTTTTACTGCTTATATTTTTTATCTAGTTTGGTTTTACGCAATTTCATGTGTTATTTGTGTGTGTGTGCGTGCATGTGTGCGTGCATGTGTGCGTGCGTGTGTGTGTGTGTGCGTGCGCGTGTGTGCACGAGAGAGAGGCTCGAGAGAGAGAGAGCTTATAGTACAGTATATTGTGATTTGTCCAAGGTCGCTAGAGCCTGGCTTACTCCTACCAATATAAATTATTTCAATTAAACCCATTTGTCTCAATCACAAATTAAGCCAACGCTGTAAACAAATGACACAATAAATTCACAAAAGGTACAAATATAACAGAACAAGTATGCTTTTATTCAAAAATATAACTGCAGGAAAAAAAGCCGCATTAGCATGCCACATTGACACATACGTATTTCAACTGCCATGGTAGCATAATGGTATCAGCTGCTGACTTGTATCCAAAAGGTTATGGGTTCGATCCTGCACGATTCTCTTTTGAGAAGTAAACTGCTCTTATTCTTACTATTTTAAAATAAAAACATACATTTGATTTCAGTGTGTAACAGCCAGTGTAATTTATGATGCTTGTAAAGGTTAGTTTTTTTTTTTTATTCACTTTTCATTCTCTCAG